>SJYW01031871.1:0-14344 GCA_006410735.1 Raphicerus campestris | reverse complement strand
AGTTGTTGCCATATCCTGCCTTTGTAAAAACTGTTTTGTTCCAAAATTGTACTTTCATATCTGTTTTCTCATTTTTGCATCACCACAGTCCTACTTGTTAAGTAACACATAACACAAATGTCTCAAAGTCACCTTAATGTTTTCACTAATCCATCATTCCTTAGCAATTGAGCTATTCCACACAACTCTAATGAATATAGACAGATATTTTCTTGTCCAGATCTTTGTACTGTCTTTTAAAGAAGGCCAACTCATACATGAAACAAGATAAGATATTCAATTAAAAACAGTCCTGGATATTCTAATCCTCTGTTAAGCAGGTCCACAGGGGTTTCACAGTCAAATACCTTCAAGTTGCAGCAGTTAACAAAACTTAGCAGTACACCATAAAATCTATGGCTGTTTTAGTATGATCAGACTCCACATTTGCCCAGTTATTATATTGCTTTCAAAATTCTTTGGGTTGTACACATCGCTCAGAATACCAGCTAGTGACCCCAGCCCTTCTAGCTGTCCTTGCCCCCACTTTCCTTACATCTCCTTCAACACTACATTTTTTTCGAATTCATGGCTTTTGGCTTTATCTTCCATTCTGGACTCCAGAATCATCCCTTAATTCATGCAGTATTTGGATTCTACAGTTTTGACACTTTGGCTCTTTCAGACAGAATTTGCAAGTACCCTCTAGCTGCATTCCTATTTTTTGCCATTGGGTATTATCCTCTGAGGTACAGAGCCCATCTGTCTTAATTATAGGCATCTGGTGGGTCTGCTCTATGTTCTGACCCCCAGTCCACCACCCATGCTTGTGAGAGAAAGATTAGATCATCCTGACTCTTATTAAAATACATCACTACTTTAAGTATTCAAGTTCATTTTCAAGTAATTATATTTAAGTGCCAGACTGTGTTCAAGTAATATATTTTAGCATATAGCAGTCGGGTACAATGGCCTACAGTCTCCATGATCAAACCTTTTTCTTTAAAAGAAAAAAATTAATGGGCAGAAATTTTGCTCTGTTCCAGGTTTCAAATCCTTCTATAATCAATGATCAGTATGAATATACAAGAACTCATTAACATTTCATTCCCTGTTTTGGTTTGAATTTAAACTCTTCCATCATAGATTATCAGCAGAATGTCTGATCACATTTGACCTTTCAGGGTATAAAAGTTAATTTTTTTCAGATTCCTCTAAATATTATNCAGTTATTATATTGCTTTCAAAATTCTTTGGGTTGTACACATCGCTCAGAATACCAGCTAGTGACCCCAGCCCTTCTAGCTGTCCTTGCCCCCACTTTCCTTACATCTCCTTCAACACTACATTTTTTTCGAATTCATGGCTTTTGGCTTTATCTTCCATTCTGGACTCCAGAATCATCCCTTAATTCATGCAGTATTTGGATTCTACAGTTTTGACACTTTGGCTCTTTCAGACAGAATTTGCAAGTACCCTCTAGCTGCATTCCTATTTTTTGCCATTGGGTATTATCCTCTGAGGTACAGAGCCCATCTGTCTTAATTATAGGCATCTGGTGGGTCTGCTCTATGTTCTGACCCCCAGTCCACCACCCATGCTTGTGAGAGAAAGATTAGATCATCCTGACTCTTATTAAAATACATCACTACTTTAAGTATTCAAGTTCATTTTCAAGTAATTATATTTAAGTGCCAGACTGTGTTCAAGTAATATATTTTAGCATATAGCAGTCGGGTACAATGGCCTACAGTCTCCATGATCAAACCTTTTTCTTTAAAAGAAAAAAATTAATGGGCAGAAATTTTGCTCTGTTCCAGGTTTCAAATCCTTCTATAATCAATGATCAGTATGAATATACAAGAACTCATTAACATTTCATTCCCTGTTTTGGTTTGAATTTAAACTCTTCCATCATAGATTATCAGCAGAATGTCTGATCACATTTGACCTTTCAGGGTATAAAAGTTAATTTTTTTCAGATTCCTCTAAATATTATAAAGCATAATAGGTCACCTCACTGTTATCTTTTCTAAATAAGAAAGTTAGTTCCTATAAAGAAAAATGTCCAAATGATTTCAATGATCTTTGAAGAAATCAATGAGTGTATTTTCTTTATTGCCAATAAGGAACCTAAAAAAATAGTATGCAATTTCTAAAAATTTTTTCAACCATACACAAGCTGTATTTCCTATATAATTAGATCTTCTATGCTCAAAACTTCATGAGGAATGTGTCAGAGATAGTTGGGTGGGTGGAGGGATGGACAGATAAACTCATCTCAATGTATCAGTATGTTTTTATATCACATGGGACATATGCTACCTATAATGACTGATTAAAAGGGGTCTTATTATATAAAATATAATATTAATAAAATCAAACTGATTTTTATCTAATTTTTCAACTCTTCTAAATATCTCTCAAATAGCATGGACCTATCCCATGTTGTGTGTGTGTGTGTGTGTGTGTGTGTGTGTGTATTTTCCTCCTACATAGTCAAAGTAGTAAATTGGTTAGAGAAGGAAATAAAGTCTGAAGTAACATAGAAAAGACCTTGACTGAAATAACCAAGAATATGTCATACTATCTAATAGTCTTAACAGATGGCCTATCACCTGAATATCATCCAGGGCACAATAGTAATTTATGGATAGTAGTTATTAAGAGTACCTTATACCATAATGATGCCTTTTCTGGAAGTATTTTAATGACAAAAGATATCTGGCTCTTGTAATTTTACTGATAACTGAGATTTACTGAGCACTTAATATGTATTAAATACTTTTCTAAGTGCGTATCAGGTAGGAATTTAATTTTCACAGCCATCCTCTGAAATAAGTATTGTTATCATCCTCTCATCTTGTGGATAGGGGTAGTGACAGTATTTATTTCAGTAGGTGGATTCAGAACTCACGTAGCTGTACACTCTGCTCTACTATTTTGAGGGAATAGTGAAAGATTTGGGAGGGAAAGGGGCTGGGGGCTGGGGAAGTGGCCCATTTCACCAACATTGTTTTAAGCATTTCTCACTTACTAAGCTTCTAAAGATTTTATACCTGTTTGTGGATTATATATGTTATTTTTCCAAGGTTAAATTGAAAAGTAAAAACAGTATTGTACAAACAAAAATAATAGCCTATACTTTCCACCCCAAAGCATTTCCTAACCAGAAGTTAGAAACAGTTTTCATGCATCACTGAAAAATAGCTCCCTTCAACTGAATAATGCTAATGTTTATCATGAGCTCTTAACAGCCTCAGAAGGACAGTATTTTGAAATTCAAGAGTAATCTGAAGTAAGCAGAATGTGAATACACCAAAGAAGAGTTGCCACATTTCAAAATAAAATGTTCAGCACCTGCAGACCATTGTTCCTTAGTATTGATTGCTACTAATGCCGAAGCAGTTCGATAGACCAGTAGAACTTTTGTCTTTATGTGTGGAAATGGCTCTTGAAAACTATGGCTTTGGACAAGTCAGTTAACCCTCTACATACCTGGTTCACTGAATGCCAAGAAATGTGTTGAGTAAACTGGTGCATGTAAAAGTATAGTGGAAATTTTTAAAACTACTTACTTTAGGAACCAAATGGAACTGAAAATCAATGATCAGTTTCTAGAAATTCTTAAACCATCCTATATAAGAAGATAGAATGGCTTTGTTGATTTTTTTGTATATAAAGAAGAAAGTCCTGTAACGTTATTAACAATGTTGGAATTTGGGAAATACAAACTCAATGCAGACAGGGCAGTCCAACTCTGCCAGATTTTAATGGCTTCTGTTCACACACAAGTTGCATTCCCTGCCGTCCTCTTGTTAGGAACAGTACACATTGTGGAGTTTTATGAGATGGAACTATGATAACCTAAATTAAATTTTTTAACTCTCAAAATCACTACTAGCTATTTCAGAGAAAAAAAATCTCTAGTTAAAAACTTAAGAAAATATGATTTACTATGTCTCTCCAATTAGTAAAAACATACATTTCTAACATATTTAAGGTAATAAATTTATAACATTTTTAAGATATTACCTATAAAAAAGCTCAGAGGGATGGTATGGGAGGTGGGAGACGGGTTCAGGATTGGGAACACGTGTACACCCGTGGTGGATTCATGTTGATGTATGGCACAACAAATACAATATTGTAAAGTAATTCACCTCCAATTAAAATAAAGGAGGTGGGAGGGGGATTTGGCATTGGGAGATTGTGTACACCTGCGGCTGATTCATGTCAATGTATGGCAAAACCAATACAGTATTGTAAAGTAGAATAAAGTATTTAAAAAATAAAATAAATACATTTAAATTTTAAAAATAAATAAAAAGCTCTCTAGTTCATGTCCTCATCATCAGAGCTTCCCCCACCCCTGCTCCCTGTCAACATCTGAGTTGTCTAACATCGCCACATGTGCAAGTCTACTCCAATCTTATGTTCTAACCCTGCTCTGCTCTCGAGTCATATCCGCAGAGCATCTGCGTGCTTGAATAACTAATGTGCTTTCATGATAGTTGAGGCTCTATCTATTTAAATAAAACAAAGATATGAGACTAAAAGGAAGTTTTGCTCTTTGACTAAAACTCCTCTGAAGATAAGAAAAGCAAGTTCTTAAATATGATTCTATTAAACTAGGAAGGTAAACTTAGCAAAAATATTTTTATATGGTGCTTACCCTGATCACATTGATGCACATGATTCAATTCTTTCTGGGAAACAGATATTTTAAATTATTTTTCCATCAGAATTGGTGTTTTGGTACTTAAGATATTCTGAATGGTAAGGTAAGATGCTATTTTAGGAGAAAATCTTGATTTTGTTTAAACTACATACAACATTACTACCTTTTCTCCTAAACACCAAAATTTTACAGTTAGTAACTCTACTGTTTTTAATATTTATAAATAATAGTTTTGTTTTAGTAGCCTTTACTGAATATGTCAAAATATATGCTTTTGTAATATTGAATTTCTATGGTGGGAAAATCATTTACTTTATTTGAAAGAAGAATATCTGCAATCTCCCTGTGTTTCTGAAGATTACAATACATAAGAGTATTCTAAATTATTATAAAGCTGACAAAATTGTTTTGTATTAACATATTGTGAAATAGATTTTGAATCTACAGAAAATAGCACAAAATAAGTGAGTAGGAGTGGAAAAGACTCTTTTTGAAAAGGTGAATAATCACTGCTGAGAATGGCAAAGCTTTGGGGATTTCTTCCACATTTGTCCAGGCTATTTGCAAACAGAGTAATACTTTATGATTAATAAACAGACCAAAAAAAGCAAACTGTCTCTCTTGGCATATGAATATAAAGAGTTTGCCCAGGAAATAAATTCTCATTCATAGCCTGTATCATGTGAAGAAGAAGAAAACAAATCCTTCAATACCTGGATGTGTGTCAGGTAGTGAACAAAATCATTGCATCCCTTTTCTGACCACAACCTCAAACCCTTTCACTAACCTGTTCTTTGATCTTAAGGCTCCATTTTTATCAAAATTCATCAGCTTTCTCTGACTAGTTTCTTTCCTTCCAGTTCAGGTGTTGCTCATAGATCTTTTGCCTGATCAATAGAACTGGGAAGGATTTTTATGACATGTCTTCCCCCAAATCCTTGAATTTGCCCACCATAAATCTCATCACGTGTTAGTATTACTCTAACAACAGTACTACTGTTAACTGTTGCTCATTTCCAGGGGATTAGAGGTCAGGAGAAGGAAATGGCAATCCACTCCAGTATTATTGCTTGGAAAATCCCATGGACAGAAGAGCCTGGTAGGCTACAGTCCATGAGGTCGCAAAGAGTCGAACACCACTGAGCAACTTCACAGAGGTCAGGCCAATCTTGTCCACCATATGCTCCATAAATTGCAGGAGTAAATTGTGATGGTAGTAGCAGTAGTCCAGACTCTCCCTAGGTAATTTCACCTTAAGGATCACTTATAAAAATAGGCACTCCCAACTCTGCTTATCACCTGTTTTTCTCTGCAGAGTCTTGGGCATTTATAGCCAGCTGTTAAGGTCACAGACTTCAGAGTCAGGCTGCCTGGGTTTATATTTTTTACTTTGCCACTAACTAGTTCCATCAGTCATTGCAATCAATGTACAAATTTGATTCAATTGAGTTGTTACCTTGTGCAAAGTGTCCTTAATTTCTCTATGTTCTCAATTTCTTCATCTCTAAAAAGAGGGAGAAATTTAAAACAGTTAATATATATAAGGCCTCCCTAGTGGCTCAGTGGTAAAGAATCCACCTACCAATGCAGGAGATGCAGATTCAGTCTCTGAGTCAGGAAAATCCCCTGGAAAAGGAAAAGGCAACCCACGTCAGTCTTCTTGCCTGGGAAATACCATGGATAGAGGAGGCTGGTGGGCTACAGTCTGTGGGGTCACAAAATGTCAGACACAACTAAGCAACAAAAGAACAACAACCAATATACGTAAAGCATTTAAACAGGGCCTCACATAGATTAATAATTAATTTTCGATAAATGTTAGTTTTTACATTACTACCCTCACCACTTCTGCTGTTGCTGGTCTAGTTGTTATACTGCTGGTCATGTTTCCTCAGCTATTTTACCTATGTCAAATACAAAGTATCTAAAACAGAACTCTTCATCACCAAAATGTTCTCTGCTTCTTGTCTTCTCCTTTCTAATTCACCTAATTCATCTTAATCGCCATCCACCCAATTATCCAAGCAGATGCTTACAAATCATACTCACCTTCTCTCCTACCACTTGAACTGCTACCCAGTACCATCTAATGAATCCCTCAACCCTTCTCTTGCTGCCTTATGAACCTCTCATACGTACCTCTTCCTTTCTATTCTCATTGCTTTTATCTCAGCCCCATCATTGCCAGGATAGCTTCCTAAACTGTCTACCACTTTCCATCTCCTACTCTGCAGTACACACATTCTCTCACCAAATGTTCATACTCTATGTCAAGTGCTCCTTTATGGTCTTAATACTATATTGCTAAGTGCTTCCCAGGTGGTGCAGTAGTAAAGAATGTCTGCCAATGCAGGAGACACAAGAGATGCAGGTTCAATCCCTGGAGTAGGAAATGGCATCCCACTCCAGTATTCTTGCCTGAAAAATCGCTTGGACAGAAGACTGGCAGGCTACAGTCCATAGGGTCTCAAAGAGTCAAACATGACTCAATATGCACGCATATTGGTGAACTAACTGACTCTTTGCTCAGTCATGTCCAACTCTTTGCAACCTGGTGGAGTGTAGCCCACCAGGCTCCTCTGTCCACGAGATTTTTCAGGTGAGAACACTTGGATGCCATTTCCTTCTCCAGGTAAAAAGAAACAATTAACTTAAAAAATTCTCACCTTCCTAAACTTATATTTCTGTAGGAAGAGACAGTAGATAAATTCCAAAAAGCACAAGTAAATAAAATATACAAAACATTAGAAGATAAAGCACTGTTTAAAAAAAAAAAGTAAAAGGTAGGGAGTTATGGAATGGATGGATAATTTGCAATTTTTAAGAGTATTCAGGGAAAGTATGCTTGATAAAATAGCAAATGAATGAAGTGTTGAAGGAAGTGGGAGGATGAGCCTTGCAGACATCTAACAGAAGGGCATTCTAGACAGGGCTCACCCAGTAAGTTGGGAGTACAGTTGGTGTGCTCAAGATAAAGCAAAGAGACTAGCAAAGCTGAAGTGGAGAGAGCAAGGAAGAGAAACAGATCAGACAGGTAATCACAGGCCAGACAGAATGGGGCGTAACCACTGTAAAAACACTAGATTTTACTCTGAGCAAAATGAGGAACCATTGTGGAGTTTTGAGCACAGAGGAGACAAGATCTGGCTGCTGCATTGAAAAAAAGGCTGAAAGTGGAAAGGATAGAGGCTGGGAAAACAACTATGAGGCTATTATAATCTGAATGAAAGATGATGTTATCTTGGACATGGATAGTACCAGTGGAGACAGTGAGAAGTGCTCTGAGTCTGGATGTATTTGAATGTTGACAGCTGATGGTTTGGATGTGGGGTCTGAGAAAGAGATGTGTGTGACAAGATAAGAGAAAGGATGTCTCTCAGCTGCTGGTCTTCACACATGGAGAATGGAGTGCTATCAGAAGGGCTAGGGAAGAATGCAATAAGACTGGGTTGTGGTGGGGCTGAGGGAGAAAGACCAAGAGCTCAGTTTTGGAAACTCCAGTACTTTGGCCACTTCATGCGAAGAGTTGACTCATTGGAAAAGACTCTGATGCTGGGAGGGGTTGGGGGCAGGAGTAGAAGGGGACGACAGAGGATGAGATGGCTGGATGGCATCATGGACTCGATGGACATAAGTCTCTGTGAACTCCGAGAGATGGTGATGAACAGGGAGGCCTGTCGTGCTGCAATTCATGGGGTCGCAAAGAGTCGGACACGACTGAGTGACTAAACTGAACTGAACTGAAGTTTAAGATGCTTATTAGACAACCCAATAAGGATATCTTAGGCAGTTGATTAAATACGCCTGGAGTTCTGGGGAGAGGTCTCAGCTGGAAATGTAAATGTGCTAAGTATCAGGAAAAGAGAAGAGGGCCAAAGACTGAGCTCTGAGGCTCCCTTGTAGTAACAGGTCAGATCGAAAACAGTACAAAGACACCAAGAGGAAACAGCAGGCAAGCAGAAGGAGAGCAAGGTGGTGTAGCATCCTGGAAGACTAGTAAAAAAGGAAATTCAAAGGACTGACTTAACAAGTAAGATTTAGAATCGACCCCTGGATTGGTAATGTGGAGGTCATTGTTGTCCTCAACCAGGGAAGTTCTGGAAGAATGATGAGGATGAAAATCTTAGTCTTCTGATTAAAATGAGTTTAAGAGAGAATTGAGTCAGTAAGTATAGACTTTTTCAAGTATTTCTTTCATAAAAGGAAGAAATAGGGTGGTACCTGTAAGGAGAATTGAGATCAAGAATACATTTTAAGGGGACTTCCCAGGTGGCACTGGTGGTAAAGAACCCACCTGTCAGTGCAGGAGACTTAAGACATGTGGGTTCGATCCCTGGGTTGGGAAGATCCCCTGGAAGATGGCATGGCAACCCGCGCCAGTATTCTTGCCTGGAGAATCCCATGGACAGAGGAGGCTGACAGGCTACAGTCCATAGGGGTGCAAAGAGTCAGACATGACTGAAGTGACTTCATGCATGCATACATACATTTCAAGATGAAAAAATGTTGATATATATTTATGCTACTGGAACTGATCTCATTGAGAGGGAAAGATTGATGATGTAGGAGAGAAAAATAACCAGGAAAGGAGAGAAATTGTTGAATGACATTTGATGGAAAGAGTGACACTTCCTCAATTGTACAAGAAGAGAAGAAGGGGGGTTTATGCAGGTATAACTGATCTGAATGGCAGAACAATGAAGGAGAACACGTCTGACAGTTTCTTTTTGTCAATAAAGTGAGGTCAGGAGCTAAGGATGAGGGGATAGAAGNTGCCATTTCCTTCTCCAGGTAAAAAGAAACAATTAACTTAAAAAATTCTCACCTTCCTAAACTTATATTTCTGTAGGAAGAGACAGTAGATAAATTCCAAAAAGCACAAGTAAATAAAATATACAAAACATTAGAAGATAAAGCACTGTTTAAAAAAAAAAAGTAAAAGGTAGGGAGTTATGGAATGGATGGATAATTTGCAATTTTTAAGAGTATTCAGGGAAAGTATGCTTGATAAAATAGCAAATGAATGAAGTGTTGAAGGAAGTGGGAGGATGAGCCTTGCAGACATCTAACAGAAGGGCATTCTAGACAGGGCTCACCCAGTAAGTTGGGAGTACAGTTGGTGTGCTCAAGATAAAGCAAAGAGACTAGCAAAGCTGAAGTGGAGAGAGCAAGGAAGAGAAACAGATCAGACAGGTAATCACAGGCCAGACAGAATGGGGCGTAACCACTGTAAAAACACTAGATTTTACTCTGAGCAAAATGAGGAACCATTGTGGAGTTTTGAGCACAGAGGAGACAAGATCTGGCTGCTGCATTGAAAAAAAGGCTGAAAGTGGAAAGGATAGAGGCTGGGAAAACAACTATGAGGCTATTATAATCTGAATGAAAGATGATGTTATCTTGGACATGGATAGTACCAGTGGAGACAGTGAGAAGTGCTCTGAGTCTGGATGTATTTGAATGTTGACAGCTGATGGTTTGGATGTGGGGTCTGAGAAAGAGATGTGTGTGACAAGATAAGAGAAAGGATGTCTCTCAGCTGCTGGTCTTCACACATGGAGAATGGAGTGCTATCAGAAGGGCTAGGGAAGAATGCAATAAGACTGGGTTGTGGTGGGGCTGAGGGAGAAAGACCAAGAGCTCAGTTTTGGAAACTCCAGTACTTTGGCCACTTCATGCGAAGAGTTGACTCATTGGAAAAGACTCTGATGCTGGGAGGGGTTGGGGGCAGGAGTAGAAGGGGACGACAGAGGATGAGATGGCTGGATGGCATCATGGACTCGATGGACATAAGTCTCTGTGAACTCCGAGAGATGGTGATGAACAGGGAGGCCTGTCGTGCTGCAATTCATGGGGTCGCAAAGAGTCGGACACGACTGAGTGACTAAACTGAACTGAACTGAAGTTTAAGATGCTTATTAGACAACCCAATAAGGATATCTTAGGCAGTTGATTAAATACGCCTGGAGTTCTGGGGAGAGGTCTCAGCTGGAAATGTAAATGTGCTAAGTATCAGGAAAAGAGAAGAGGGCCAAAGACTGAGCTCTGAGGCTCCCTTGTAGTAACAGGTCAGATCGAAAACAGTACAAAGACACCAAGAGGAAACAGCAGGCAAGCAGAAGGAGAGCAAGGTGGTGTAGCATCCTGGAAGACTAGTAAAAAAGGAAATTCAAAGGACTGACTTAACAAGTAAGATTTAGAATCGACCCCTGGATTGGTAATGTGGAGGTCATTGTTGTCCTCAACCAGGGAAGTTCTGGAAGAATGATGAGGATGAAAATCTTAGTCTTCTGATTAAAATGAGTTTAAGAGAGAATTGAGTCAGTAAGTATAGACTTTTTCAAGTATTTCTTTCATAAAAGGAAGAAATAGGGTGGTACCTGTAAGGAGAATTGAGATCAAGAATACATTTTAAGGGGACTTCCCAGGTGGCACTGGTGGTAAAGAACCCACCTGTCAGTGCAGGAGACTTAAGACATGTGGGTTCGATCCCTGGGTTGGGAAGATCCCCTGGAAGATGGCATGGCAACCCGCGCCAGTATTCTTGCCTGGAGAATCCCATGGACAGAGGAGCCTGACAGGCTACAGTCCATAGGGGTGCAAAGAGTCAGACATGACTGAAGTGACTTCATGCATGCATACATACATTTCAAGATGAAAAAATGTTGATATATATTTATGCTACTGGAACTGATCTCATTGAGAGGGAAAGATTGATGATGTAGGAGAGAAAAATAACCAGGAAAGGAGAGAAATTGTTGAATGACATTTGATGGAAAGAGTGACACTTCCTCAATTGTACAAGAAGAGAAGAAGGGGGGTTTATGCAGGTATAACTGATCTGAATGGCAGAACAATGAAGGAGAACACGTCTGACAGTTTCTTTTTGTCAATAAAGTGAGGTCAGGAGCTAAGGATGAGGGGATAGAAGAGGTCTCAAACGTTTGACTATAAAATTGTTGTCTCAGAAATTTTTTAAAGCTTCTAAATTTTTTAAAATAAAAAAAATGTGTGTTTTTCCCCTTCTCTATAAAGTCACAATATAGATCTCTAAATTTGATGGTATAGTTCTTCAACTTCTGGTGGAGTAACAATAAGGTCGTGTCAAATTTCCTTTGGCCAAAACATGTATTTCCAGGTTTATATCTGCAATCCTAACTCCAGCCAGGTGGTACTGTGATCCTGTATGCTAAATACATCATGCTGCCTTTGGTGCCTCCCCCATCTAGGCTCTCACGCTGTGCCATCAGCCTGATCTGCCCTCCCAATGCCTTGTCTGTCTGGAAGTGTTCTTCAGCTTCTTGCCGAATGGCCTCATTGCTATGTGATACTTGCCTAGAATTGATTGATAAGTCTTTATTCCTGGCACTACAAGGGACATTTTACATGTTACCTCATTAAATCTTTATAATAACTTTGAAAGGTAAATTATTTTATCTTAACCTTGCAACACATTTCAGTACATTGATTCAGTAATTCAACATCTTAATACTTTCTGTAAGGAAGTGGAATGCTTTGTTCTTCATAGTAACAGAGGTAGGGTATTAGTTTTCTAGGATTGCCCTACAAATACTGGTGGCTCAAACAGCAGAAATTTATTTTCCTCTTGTCCTGGAAGCTAAAATTCCAGGGTTAAGGTGTTGGCAGGGGTGGATTCTTCTGATGCCTCTTTTCTTGGCTTGTAGCTGGTTATCTTCTCCCTGTGTCTTCAGCTGGATTTTTTTGTGTGTCCTAACTTAATCTTCTTACAATGATATCAGTCATATTAAGTTAAGGTCCATCTTAATGACCTCATTTTAACTTAATTACACCTTTAAAGATATTACCTCTAAATACAGTCATGTTCTAAGGTACAGGAGGTTGTGACTTCAACATATAGTTTGGGAGGCACAACTCAGTCCATAAAGGTGATAAGAGCATGAAAGTTAGAATACCTTAGTATAATGTTTTACTGTAGAGTTAGCATAACAAACTTGGTCTTTTATTCCAGCTTGCTGCAAGACTATGAGTGTGTTATTTAGCCTCAGTATTTTAATCTGTATGATGGATAGAATAATGTTATTGTGGTGGTTAAATATGATCTTTCCATGCTTTATTCTTTCATTCAATAAATGCTTATTGGGAGACTACTCTCTTCCAGTTATAATACTAGATATGCATCAAGGCAAATGGCTAGTAACTGCCTTAAGGAACCTCTGGCAAAGAATTCAGATGTTGCGTGCAAAGCTCTGGGAGGAGCAGAGTGGGTCATGCAGGGCTGTTTGACCAGTTGCCTTTGGTTGGCTTGTAGAACATGCTCAGTTCCATCTCTGCCAGCAGTAGGGACCTCAGCCCAAGGGTCTGCAGCATCTTTACCACCAACACTCCCAAGTTCCTGGTTCTTCTGAGTCATCCTTTGCCATGGGGCCTACCTGAGTGGCATGTCCCAGTACTTTGTCTGGTATCTTGGAGTGTTGCTCCAGACTGTGAGTACAAAGCTGCATGGTACCATCTGCTTCCATCTCTAATGTGATGTAGGCCCTGA
Source organism: Raphicerus campestris (assembly GCA_006410735.1). Classification (NCBI taxonomy): domain Eukaryota; kingdom Metazoa; phylum Chordata; class Mammalia; order Artiodactyla; family Bovidae; genus Raphicerus; species Raphicerus campestris. The sequence goes on along the minus strand of SJYW01031871.1, from coordinate 1,160 downwards.
ATGACTTGCCCAGGTTGCTCAGTTACTCCACAGAGCCAGGAGCAGGATCTGCATTTCCTGTCCCCTCACTGCACATTCTTTCCATTGACCAGGCAAGTCATTCCCATGGAAAGTGGCTCCCAAGACTTGACTTAGAAATGCAGGGGCAAGAGGACAGTTAAGGTGTGACAAGATCCTTAACACCTTCTCCCCAGGGGTGGGGGGTTGGGGGCTGCTTCCCTCTCAGCTTCAGTTCTGCTGACCACTGCCAAGGACAGACCCTCTAGTCATCTGTTGTAATCCAAGGAGGCCTGTCCACATGGCAGGCAATACAGAGTTTCCTCTGAGTCAGAGATCTCTGTTGTGTTCTTCTGTACTGACTTTTGGAGCTCAAGTAAAGGCCCTTTCATTTTGGGTGAAATTCCTTTTGGTAGATTGCACCTAGGCTAGTCTTTAGGAAGAGATCAAGCCCTGCGCCTTTGGAGTGGGAGCACTGACTCCAAGGCCTTAGACAACCAGAGAACTAACCCTAGGAGTATCAAATAGTGAGAACTCACACAAAGGAAACCACTTGAATACAAGACCCAGCATCACCCAGTAGCATCCTGTGCAGGATGCTTCATCTAAACAATAAACAAAACAAAAATACAAACTCAATCATCAGCATACAAGATTACCACTTCACTCAGCCTTGCCCATCAAAAGTAAAGCAAACAAAAACTCAGCACAAATCTCACGCTATACAAAGCTTACACAAACCACTGGACCAAGCTTAGGAAGGCAGAAACCAAAAGGAAGAAAGAATTCAACCTTGAAACCTGGAAAAGGAGACCTCAAACACAGTAGGTGAAATAAACATGAAAGAACAAAATAGAAACACAGAAGTCCAAATAAATGAAGAGGAAATAGGCAAACTACATGAAAAAGAATTTAGAATAATGATAGCAAAGATAATCAAAAACTTTGAAGACAAAATGGAGGAAAAACAAGAATCAATTAACAAAACCCAGAAGAATTAAAGAATAAATATACAGAGACAAACAACACAATTACTGAAATTAAAAATACTCTGTGAGTGAGTGAAAGTCGCTCCGTCGTTTCCGACTCTCTACAACCCTGTAGACTACACAGTCCATGGAATTCTCCAGGCCAGAATACTGGAGTGGGTAGCCTTTCCCTTC
>SJYW01031868.1:0-10712 GCA_006410735.1 Raphicerus campestris | reverse complement strand
AAAAAAAAAACCCATGAAGCTGCTGTCTTAAAGTATAAACAATTACACTGTAACTTGAAAATTATCTGAATATATGTTATTTCATTGTAAACAACATATCCTAATTAGAGCAAACTACTATTTATCTGGAGTGGTCAGAGGATGAGTTTTTCTTCAGTGAGCTGTGAAGAACCTGAGAGACCTTCTGCACAATACCTGGGCTTCCCAGATGGCTCAGTAGTAAAGAATCTGCCTGCCAGTGCAGGAGACGCAAGAGATGCAGGTTTGACCTCTCGGTTGGGAAGATTCCCTGGATTAGGAAATGGCAACCCACTCTAGTATTCTTGCCTGGAAAATTCCATGAACAGAGGAGCCTGGAGGGCTACAGTCCATGGGGTTGCAAGAGGTCGGACACCACTGAGTGACTGAGCACACACCTATTTTAAAGCAATTAGGATGGGATAAAACACACCAGTGATAAGGACATCACTGTAAAATGGACTCTTCATACATAGAAGGTGTTTCAGGGTTTGTGAGGCCTGACGGCACTGCTTGGTATAACAGCCCACTTTAACGACTGGTAGCCACAAGTGTGGTTGGAGGTTGATTGTGTGGAAATTTAGGTATTGAAGACACGGGAAACTTGAGTTGAAGCCTCAGCATCCTTGAAAGTTCTTTGCTCTTCTTCCTCCACTAAAACATAGAAATTTACCTTATTTAGTTTTCATTTTCTTTCTTCTAAAAACTGTGAATTGCATAAATGCATGATTCCAAGGCAGTACAATTAACAAATCATAATGGTTAATATTTACTGAGGCCTTACTATGGACCAGACTGTTCAGAGGACCTTGTTACAACTGTTCCTTCCTTGGCTTCCACCTCTCCCAGTACCTGAAACTCAGGCAGTGCATCATAGCTGTCAAGGCGTGGACTCTACACTTGAATTCTGGTTTGAATCTTGGATTCACTATTCACTATGTCTGTGACCTTAACATTTCTTGCCTCAATTTCATCATGTTTATAATGGAGGTAACAATAGCTACTTCATGAGATGGAGAAGCTCTATACAGTCAGCAAAAACAAGACTGGGAGTTGACTGTGGCTCAGATCATAAACTCCTTATTGCCAAATTCAGACTTAAATTGAAGAAAGTAGGGAAAACCACTAGGCCATTCTGGTATGACCTAAACCAAATCCCTTACGATTATATAGTGGAAGTGAGAAATAGATTCAAGGGACTAGATCTGATAGACAGAGTGCCTGATGAACTGTGGACAGAGATTCATGACATTGTACAGGAGACAGTGATCAAGACTATCCCCAAGAAAAAGAAATGCAATAAAGCAAAATGGCTGTTTGAGGAGGCTTTATAAATAGCTGTGAAAAGAAGAGAAGCAAAAAGCAAAGGAGAAAAGGAAAGATATATCCATTTGAATGCAGAGTTCCAAAGAATAGCAAGGAGAGATAAGAAAGCCTTCCTCAGTGATCAGTGCAAAGAAACAGAGGAAAACAATACAATGGGAAAGACTAGAGATCTCTTCAAGAAAATTAGAGATACTCTTGAGAGTCTCTTACACTGCAAGGAGATCCAACCAGTCCATCCCAAAGGAAGTCAGTCCTGAATATTAATCGGAAGGATTGATGTTGAAGCTGAAACTCCAATACTTTGGCCACCTGATGTGAGGAACTGACTCATTTGAAAAGACCCTGATGCTGGGAAAGATTGAAGGTGGGAGAAGAGGATGACAGGATGAGATGGTTGGATGGCATCACTGACTCAATGGACATGAGTTTCAGTAAACTCCAGGAGTTGGTGATAGACAGGGAGTCCTGGCCTGCTGCAGTCCATGGGGTCGCAAAATGTCGGAGACAACTGAGCGACTGAACTGAACTAACGCACTTAAAAACGTTAGCGATTATTATTGTTGCTGTTCAGTTACAGCTGTCATTCTCCTTTCTGTCATGCTGCTTTGTCTTCTTCATAAGCTCAGTTCAGTTCAGTCGCTCAGTCGTGTCTGACTCTTTGCGACCCCATGAATCGCAGCACGCCAGGCCTCCCTGTCCATCACCAACTCCTGGACTTCACTCAGACTCACGTCCGTCGAGTTGGTGATGCCATCTAGCCATCTCATCCTCTGTCTTCCCCTTCTCCTCCTGCCCCCAATCCCTCCCAGCATCAGAGTCTTTTCCAATGAGTCAGCTCTTCACATGAGGTGGCCACAGTACTGGAGTTTCAACTTTAGCATCTTTCCTTCCAAAGAAATCCCAGGGCTGGTCTCTTTCAGAATGGACTGGTTGGATCTCCTTGCAGTCCAAGGGACTCTCAAGAGTCTTCTCCAACACCACAGTTCAAAAGCATCAATTCTTCGGCACTCAGTCCTCTTCATAAGCTCAGCTACCTCTTATTTCCCTTTAGAGACCAGGGCTCCTCGGCTCTGTCCTTGACCTTCTCTTCCTCCCACTGTGGCCTGATTGTCTCCTGATGAGTCAGGACCAGCCCTGTGCTGATGACTTCCAAATCTGTTTCTGACCTACTTGCTCTCCCTATAGACAACAGACAACTGCCTTATGGCCATCTTTAGAAGCATCTCAAACCTAAGGTATTTAAAATTGAACTTGTCATCTCCACCCTCTTCATGCCACTGTGCGCTACTTAACTTCTCCATTCTAGTTTTCCCATCTTTAGGATGGGATAATAGTAATGCTTACTTCATAGTGTTTTTTTGAGGATTAAATGAGATTGTTAATGCAGAGCACTTACAGGAATCCCTGGTACATATTTAAGAAATTTGAGCCACTCTGATTGTTGTTATTTGCATTCTTTATGTGGTGAATATCATCAACATCTAATCCAAAACTCTAACCCCAAACTTAGAAATTATCTTGACTTTCTCTCCCCACCCCCACCATTCCCATCCTACTCTAACTGATCAGTTTCCATTTCCTGGTATTATTTTTACTCTGTTGTCATCCTTATTATTTCTTTCCTGAATCCCCAGATAGTGTCCTAAGCAATTTTTGGTATTACTTCCTGTGATCTGTTTTTCATTGTGCTACCAGAGTGATCTTTATGTAATGCAGATATCTGATCCTATCACTCTCTGTCCTGAAATTCCTCAGTGATATCCCTATTGAATTTTGCCTTGAGAATAAATTTATTGATGTAGTGCTTCCTAAACTTTGGTGTCCATCTGAATCACTTGGTCTCATTCAAGTTGAGATTCTGATGACGATCTAGGGTGGGACTGGGGGTGGGGCCAAGACAACTAACAACTTCCAGGTGATGCCAGTGTTGCTGGATTGAAGGCCGTGCCTCCAATAGTGAGGCTGTAATGCTCAGGGCTCTTCCTAACTTACCTTCACCCTGGGACTGCCTCTTCACTCGTGTTTCCCTTGGGGCATTCAGGTCTTCACCTGAAGTCAGGAGCTTTCCAGGTGCCTTCTTGCTGCTTTGGAGCATTCCGCTTGCCTGGCTTTATCTACTCTTTGTGAGTTAGTTCCCCCAGACCCAGTCTGGCTAAGATGCCCCTGTGTCCTGACACCTACCACGCTGCATTACAGTTGTCTATCTCCTTGTATATTTCTGAGCATTGTAAGGACAAGGGAGATATCTTGTTTTGATTACAATTTTTATTGAGATATAATTGGGACTTCCCTGGTGGCTCAGAGGTTAAAGCATCTGCCTGGAATACAGGAGACCGGGTTCAATCCCTGGGTCAGGAAGATCCCCTGGAGAAGGAAATGGCAACCCACTCCAGTACTCTTGCCTGGAGAATCCCATGGAGGGAGGAGCCTGGTAAGCTACAGTCCATGGGGTCACAAAGAGTCAGACACGACTGAGTGACTTCACTTCACTCACATACACTACAATTCATCTATTTAAAGCATGGAATTCAGTGGTTCTCACCTGTTTTTTGACCCAGCATCTAGACCAATGCTTGGTCTAGTAACAAGCCCACAATTCAAAGAATACATTAATTAAATAACATTAAAGTACCATTGGCAATTTTTCTCTAAATCTTCCTGTCCATACCTGTATTTTTGGAATTGAACATTTTAGCATTCATATCATCTTACTTATTCATCAGTAACTCTTCATGAGGCTTTCCTGGTGGCTCAACAGTAAAGAATCCACTTGCAATGCAGGAAACTCAGTTTTGATCCCTGGGCTGGGAAGATCCCCTGAAGAAGGATGGCAACCCATTCTAGTATTTTTGCCTGGGAAATCCCATGGACAGAAGAGCCTGGCAGGCTGCAGTCCAGTGATTAAACAACTATTAACTACTCTTACTGAGCTTCTTCCTCCTAGCTCACACTCCTCTTTTTGGCACCAGAGATGGGATCCACTTGATTTTTCTCTTGATAAGTTTTGATGCATTGTTATAAATCACTGTCCCTTGTTCTCCAGTGCTTCCAGTTCCATTTTCAGCTCATGCTGTAACAAGCAGTACTGACCCAAAGCACAGATCTCAACATGCTGCTTTCTTGCTCAAGACCTGTGCCTGGTCCCCAGTCCACCCCCTTCCCTTCAAACTGCCTACTATTAGAATGAACTTATTCCTTAACATGACATTCAAGATTTTTTCTAGCTCTAATCTCTTGATTTGGTGTTTTACAACACTGGAGTTCTTAGTCTGTCTTAGTTCTTATATGTACCAATCATCTGAAATACTTTTTAAAATGTAAATTTCTGGGTCTTGCCTCCAGAAATTGATACAGTGATTTTGAGAGTCCTGAGTATCTGTTTTTCACGAGTGTGCCAAAAGGGATTCTGATGCAGGTGGTCTATGGAAGCCCTCTCTCAGAAGCTGAAGCAAGCTTGCTGCTAGAGGCTGTGCCCCAGCTTTACTTGACTCTGGATTTTGTTCACCATGTTTCCCTCTTGTGTGTACGTGTGTGTGCTCAGTTGCTCAGCTGTGTCCGACTCTGCATGGGCTGTAGCCCGCCAGGCTCCTCTGTCCATGAATTTTTCAGGCAGGAACACTGGAGCGGGTCTCCGTTTCCTCCTCCAGGGACTCTTCTCACCCTGGATGGAGCCTGGGTCCCTTGTTTCCTGATTGGCGGGAAGACTGTGGACTGGCACCAATGGGAAGCACGGGGTTTCCCGCTTGCCATAGCAAAGCTCAGTAAGAGTTAGTGGACTGGGCTATTTGTTGAGTGGTGGTGAAGAGCTTTTTTAAAAAGATGACATTACTGTTGACATATTTTCAGCCAATTTCCCCACCCCCACCCTGGCTATCCTTAATGTTTACTTTTAATAGAATATGTGAGAAGACCTAGCACATAGTAGTGACCCAGTAAGTCATTTTGCTGTTTTTAAAGGCAACAGGAAAAACTGCTTCACTTATGTTAAGACTTAATTGAGAGTCTTCTGTGGTGAAAGATGTTCCATTACTTTTACTAATAATAGGTGTGAAATAGCATAAGGAATGACTTGCAAAATTACTTTGGGAGTTTATTTATAATTTTTAAAATTTTCATTAAAAAATTTTATGGGAGCTTTTTAAAAAATATAACAAAAAAAAAACTGTAAAAATAATGAATGTTCAGTGCAGAACCTTTGAAAATTCAGAAATACAAAAGAAAAAATTGCATGTAATCCCACTATCCCTAGATGCTTTTAATATTTTATATAAGTATAGTGGGTTGTTTTTGTGTGTGCATGTGTATTTTCTTTAGCAAAACAGTCTGTTTTGTGCAGACTATTTTTTAGCAAGATTTTTTTTCTCGAAAGAGTATGTTTTAAACATTTTCCTCTACCAATACTGTTTTGATCTCCTTAGAGATCAATCCTACAGGAAATCAACCCTGAATATTCATTGGAAGGACTGATGCTAAATCAGAAGCTCCAACACTTTGGCCACCTGATGTGGAGAGCCGACTTACTGGAAAAAACCCTAATGCTGAGAAAAATTGAAGGCAGGAGGAGAAGGGGACAACAGAGGATGAGATGGTTGGATGGCATCACTGATTCAATAGACATGAGTTTGAGCAAACTCCAGGAGATGGTGAAGGACAGGGAAGCCTGGCGTACTGCAGTCCATGGGGTTGCAAAGAGCGACTGAGCAACAGCAACAATACCAATGCATATTCTTAAATACTGTGTTTTTTAATGCTTTCGAGTATTATGTTGCATGAATGAGTCATGTTATTCAACCAATCCCCTATGATAAGTATGTCCAATTTTTTGACAGTTTAACTAAAGAGAATTGAAAGCCTTTGTGTGTTCCTTTAAAAAGAAACCAATTGTAGTTATCAATGAATCATCTGACTATAATTATAGAACATCCCATTTTTCTACAATAAAAATATTGGCACAAAAACTTGATTATCATATTAATGTTAAGAAGATTAATCCAGTTAGAGCTTAGAAGGACTAAAAAAAAAATGCAGGAGTATCAAAGCACTCAGGAATAAATCCTCAAATACAACTACAGATTTGGTATATTAGAGTGTTTCAGCCACAACAGCCTGCTAGAAGGAAATTCTCCAGACTAGAGAGTTAGAAAGATCAAGGTTATTGATCAGTGTGCCAGGGGAATGAAGCTGTAGGTTATCTCCAACTTGAGAGGACAGTGGGTCTCTTCCTTATCCAGGATTTTGGATATCATATAGTGGGATAAGTTGTGTTGAAGTCAACACATTTCTGTACCTGCCTATTCCTGTTAGTCAAGGAGACTATTCCTGACTAATTAAAGCCATTTGAAATTTGCCAAGCTTCTGCATCCATATTTAATGACGGGACAGCCTGGTTGCTCAGAATATGTGGGATTTAGAAATAAAAAGCTGACTTAGGCTAAAGGGAAAAGAGTTATATAGCAGAGACAGTTATTTAAAAAAAAATCACATTTACTAAGTAAATTGGAAAATAATCTCTGAGACATAAGATCGTGAAAAGTCTGAAAAGGAGTCTTTTTGTTAATGTATTTCAAATAGACCCCCTTGGTTTACAAATACTTTCTTATAATTTGCTTCCAACTGAAATATGTTGGGAAACTGGGCAAGGGTTCTTAGGGGCCAGCTTCTTCAGAAGACATTAAGTCCCTTTGGGGCAGAAGTGGTACTTCTTTGGGTCCTCTAGTTTTCTGAGTTGGTGTCAAGAACAAAGCCTTATACTCAAGAAAGTTGGAATACTCTGTGGACCATGCAAAGTTGCCTCCTCGGTTATTGCCCAGTGGAGTCTTCCAGGTCCAGTTTGTCTCTTGGAGCCAGGGCTACCACTATGGTGTGTTTAATAGAGTGAAAGTGAAAGTCACTCAGTCATCTCCAACTCTTTGCAACCCCATAGGCTATACAGTCCATGGAATTCTCCAGGCCAGAATACTGGAGTGGGTAGCCTATTTCTTCTCCAGTGGATCTTCCCGACCCAGGGGTCAAACCGGGGTCTTCTGCATTGCAGGCAGATTCTTTACCAGCTGAGCTATCAGGGAAGCCCATGTTTAATAAGGATGTGCACAAAACACGCAGAGTGCAATTTAACTGGTTAAAGTAAGGATTGGGGTGTGTCATCTGAGTTTATGAAAACCTACATGGTGGGGTCATTTAGAAGAACATAGTACCAGTTTAAAAAATCTGTAAGAGTCTACTGTAATCTATGTCATTCTGTATATTAAACCTAGATTCTTAAAATAATGTTTTTCTTAAGGTTAAGTATCTCCCATATTCTTATTTGGGCTGCATATCTGTTGGTTATTTTTCAGGATTTTCTAAGGTAACTATTATAGGCTGGTGAAATTTAATAAATCTGAATGGGTAGAGGCCAAATTAATTGTTATAAAATATATATGGATAAAATAGTGCCACTACACATGATTCCAGCTTGCAAGTTCCTTCTTTTGGGTGGCAATTAAGATTTTGTAAGTCTGAAATTATATAGTTTGATTTTATTCAGAATGTGGTCAGTATATAGACACAAAGTCACGGTCAGAGCAGCAGAACTACCTCTGTGCATGCTTTTCACTTTAGTCAGTTTAATTCCTTAAGTAGCCAGTTGTCCGTTGGTTTTCATTCTTCACTGTCACAGTGCAGTGACATCACATGCAGCTGGAGCTTAAAGAAGGGTCGTATTAATTAATTCCAATGAAACAAAAACTGCCTCAAATAATTAATAGAATGCAGTCTCATTAAAGACTTTAGAACTTTTTTTTCCCCAAGGACTAGAGAAGGAGAATGGCACAGATTGTTCACTTGAGACCATTTTAAGCTATTGATGCATCTTACAGTCCTCATCTAGCGGTTCTGATTTCAACATGAATCATTCAGGCCATGTAGTTATTTTTTCTTGAGGCTCTCTCTTTGCCTTCAGTGACAGTTTTCAAGAAAGAAGTTCATGAACTTAGGCTTTGTCACAGTCTAAAAATGGCCTCTATTTTATTGTTTTATTTATAGCTGTCATATTTTAGTTTAAATACAGTTGACCTAGCAAGTAAACATTTGTGTGTACAAGTAGGGTGGCAAATACCAGGTCAGGTTGCCTTGCTGGGTTATTGGAGGGAAGAAGAGGCTATGTATATTCCCATCATTGTTTCTGTCAGCTGATCTTGCTATTATAAGTTTTGGTTTTTTTTTTCTTCCAAATAGTTAAGGAAAATGGGATTATTGGACCGAGAAAGCCAGAGTTAGGGAAACCTGGGTTGATTAATAAGTAGGAAGATCTTTTTCCCATGTGATTATCTTGGTTTTCCAACTCAATGTTTTATAATCAGTAGAAGCTTACATTCTGTGACCTGTCCTTTGAGGACACTGCTTTTGAGCAAACTAGAAAGTTTAACTACTTTTAGTTTTAATAATAGTTAAAAGGGGGCTTCCATGGTGGCTCAGAGGATAAAGCATCTGCCTGCATTTGGGAGACCTGGGTTCACTTCCCAGGTTGGGAAGATCCCCTAGAGAAGGAAATGGCAACCCACTCCAGTACTCTCCCCTGCAAAATTCCACAGATGGAAGAGTCTGGTAGGCTACAGAAGGATTGCAGTGAAACTATGTGACTGAACAACTTCACTTCTCAATAGTTAAAAGGGGAATAAGAGGAAATTAACACATAACATGTAGTTTACAGTTTTTTTCATTAACAGATAAAAAAGGTCTATGTTTTGTTGTATTGTTGAAAACATGTTCAAAAGAGAATGGACTTATAGATACAACCGGGGAAGAAGAGGGTAGGACAAATCAAGAAACTTGCATTGACATATATATACTTTGCTCTTGTTCAGTTATTAAGTTGTGTCTGACTCTTTGTGATCCCATGCACTGTAGCACGCCAGACTTTACACTATCATGTGTAAGATAGATAGATAGTGGAAAGGTACTATATAACACAGGGAGCTCAGCCTAGCACTCTGACAACCTAGAGGGATGGGATGGGAGAAGGGAGGGAGGCTTAAGAAGGAGGGGATATATGTATAATTATGGCTGATTCACATTGTATGGCAGAAACCAACACAACAGTGTAAAGCAATTATCCTCCAATTAAAAAAATTTTTTTAAGATTTTATGTATGTTCCAGAGCTGCATTTTTGGCAGCATAATAATGAAGATATAAAGAAAAATACATGTAAACATATATACATATCATAAAAATGTATTTTTAAAAAGGCTGAAAAGGATGGTTTGAGACTGGGAGATTTGGGTATGATTGCCTACGTATGTTTTACCATGTGTGGGGCAGACGGTTATGTCTGGGAAGGGAACCACCTCAATAACTCAAGGTACCAATGAGTTGCTTACAAATAATATTGGCCCTTGTGCTGTAGAGATGTTACACTCAGAGTAGATGAAACAGAGGAGGGGTTAGAACAAACAGGGCTAATAGAGATATATAGTTCTGTTTCTACTTTTGTTTGTATGCTGTATTGTGATATCTTTTTCTGGTTGTTGTTTTGTTAGGTTAGTTGTAATTTTTATCTAAGCTTCTCAAATTTGGATTATTTGTCTAGGTTTTAGAAAGGTGTGATATGATTGAAACAGCTCTGCCACTTTAGGATTTGTGTGAATCAGATATACTATGAAAAGGAAGTAGAGAAAAGACTATTTAAGTATATACACAAGAGTTAAGCTTTATAAATCTGGATGCATTGAATAACAAATACATAAAATGAATGGGAAATACTGAGAACAAATAAGGTAACAGTAATGTGGCATGTTTAACAGTATGGTGTCCAGTACTAGGTTGAGTGTCTCCCAGTGTGACTATAGGCAAATAGTGAAGGCACTCACTCATAGGGCAGCTCGGAGGCTTTATATATAAATATGGATATAAAGCCTTGGCCCAGCACTTGTTGCATCATGTTGTTGTTGTTCAGTCGCCCAGTTGTGTCCAACATTTTGGGACCCCGTGGACTGCAGCACACCAGGCCTCCCTGTCCCTCACCATCTCCTGAAGTTTGGGCTTCCCTGGTGGCTCAGATGGTGCATCATAGTGGAGTCCATAATGTTAACTCTTCAGCTGATTTTATTGGCTTATATATTTTAAATGATTTGTAAAAATTCATTTCCTTAAAAGAGAAATTATAACTCTAGATAGTTCTCTACTTACCATATTCTTAAAGCTTCTTGACAGTTTCAGGCATGAGTTATATACACTAATATAATTCTCCCTTCATTCTAGATGGTGTTTGACTAGAAATACTTTTAGTTATGTCTATAATTCAACATTGTCAGCATCTGACATAGCTGTAGCTTTCATCGCAGCCCTTTTATTAATGTTTCCTTCATCAGCATTCTCAACCTTTTTTTTT
>SJYW01031860.1:0-10939 GCA_006410735.1 Raphicerus campestris | reverse complement strand
GGGAACCTGCTGAGGAAGCTTTTCTTCTTTTTCATTCTTGGGTTTTCTCTTCTGTTGCTACCGTTTTCTGTTGGTAAGAAACTCAAAAGGTCCACGTTTATTTTAAAAAGAAATGAGGAAATGGGAGGACAGTACATAGCATAGAGCCTGACTCAGCGCAGATCCTCAGTAACTTTATGGGATGGAGGAAACGGAAGACAGAGACAGCCAGCTCGTTAAGACTCTTAAAGCTGGAGAATGGCCCTAGCCGATGAAATTAATCCCAGATAAGAAACCAAAGCCTCGTGAGGAGGGAACACGTGTCTGCGGTCACCTCAGCTAAGCAGGAGCGGAGCAGAGTCTCAAGTCCCAGCGCCGTGGCAGCTTGACAGAGGGGCGGTCAGGAGGGAATGTGCAGGGAAGGGTGCGAGCCGCTGNTCCCAGATAAGAAACCAAAGCCTCGTGAGGAGGGAACACGTGTCTGCGGTCACCTCAGCTAAGCAGGAGCGGAGCAGAGTCTCAAGTCCCAGCGCCGTGGCAGCTTGACAGAGGGGCGGTCAGGAGGGAATGTGCAGGGAAGGGTGCGAGCCGCCGGCTGGAACATTTAGAGGAGAGCATCCGCGCAGCAAAACACTGTTCTGAGCTGTCTGGCAGACCCCGGAGGTGGAGGAAGACAGAGTGAAGAGGGCACCCAGCCCTGGTTCAAGCCCAGCCTCTGCTCCTCTCCTGAGTGATTCGGGGCCAACTCCCCATCTCTGAGTCTGAACAGTATGGGTAACAGTGGCATCCACTGCAGAGAATCCTTGTGAGAGTGAAAGCAAGTCAGACACGGAATGTGAAGACAGTGTTTCACAAGCTATAAAGTATCACAGGTTGTCAACCCGTGGCTGGGATCCCTCCTGAGTAATCTTGCTCCAGCAAGTCAACATGGATTATTAATGCCATTTGCTTCAGTCAGCTACTTGATCGCTACTTTGATCGCTTTCATGATCAAACGGAAGGACTTGAAGGTGGGCGTAGGTTCGATGGAGTGGGCAGGAGGAAGAAGTGGGCAGTCAGAACCCAGGTCCGGGTGCTGAGGGGCTGGTCCTGAGTGGTTACACCAAGGCAGGGGATAGAGAGAGGCCCAGGATCCGGAAACCAGAGTCTAGACACTTTGCAATTGGGCGGGAACCTGGGAACCCGGGAACCCTCCCAGTTTGGCTTCCCCTTCTGTAGACGAGAGATAACATCATCTCTACTAACCGGGAGATTCCTGCAACGTCATGGGGGATGGTGGCTGTGAAGCGTCTTTAGCAGCCATGGGTCAGGACTTCCCTGGTGGTACCGTGGAGGAGAATCTGCCTGCCAAGGCAGGGGCCCAGGTTCGATTCCTGATCCAGGAAGATCCCGTAGCCACACAGCAACTAAGCCCATGGGTCACGGCTATCGAGCCTGCAAGTCGCAACTACTGAGCCCACTCAACGTACCAGCGGAGCCGGCGCCCCAGAGCCCGTGCCTGGCCGTGAGTGGCGTCAGCACAGGGAGAAGCCGGTGCCACAAACCCGGGCGGGGGTGGGGGGCACCCACCACAGTTAGAGAAAGCCCGTGCACGACGCAGACCCAGCACGCCAAAGAAACAAATTTAAAAATAAATAGAAGGAAAGCCTTGGAAAACAAGAAGAATAATCGATCACCATCTCTGAGAACGGGAGGTTATCATTCCCTTAGAGGAACCCAGATGACAGGGCCTAAGGCACGTGTGCGGTAAACTTTGGCCCCGGTATGGGATGAACTGGGCCCCCTCGCTTGTCTGAGGAAGCCCTACCCCCAGTGTGACTGTATGTGGAGACGAGCCTTCAACAAGGCTGCCATGGTTAAAGGAGGTTATGAATGTGGAGCCCCAGTGCAACAGGACTGGCGACCTTGTGAGACAGGAGAAGACTCAGGGGTGTGAGCAGAGAAGAAAGGCCTCCAGACGGGAGGACGCCATCGCGAGGCCGGGAGGAGGACCTCAGGAGACACCCAGCCCGCCGACTCGGCGACCCTGGACTTGCAGCCTCCGAACTGGGAGAAAGGAGCTGCTACCGGTTAAGCTCCCAGACTGGGGCGGCTCCAAACAAAGCCGCCACCTGGTAGCTTTATCCCTCACTCCTTCCCCCAGAATAGGCTCTCCCTCCCTTCACAGCAAAGGGCAACGCAGACGGCAGCTCGGCAGCTCGGGAGGCCCCGCAGCCGGCCACGCACAGGCGGCGCGGCGAGGGGCCTGCCCAGGCCGGCCGCGCCGGTCTACTCCAGCTCCCTTGCTGCTGAGGGAGGCCAGCTCTGTCTGCCCTTAGACACAAGCCGGTCCCCTCTTGCCAAGGCACCAAGAATCTGAGGCTCAACGGTGAGAACGATGAGGAGATGAGAGAGCTTCTGTCATTTAGCCGCTAAGCTGTGACCGACTCTTTGCAACTGCATGGACCGTAGTCCAAAGCCCAGCTCCCCTCTTGGTTGCGTGCTATGAATTTCCTCAGTGGTAGCTCGGAAATAAGGGACAGTGTTGAAATCTTGATCAGGAGCTCCACAAGCAACTCCGTTGACTCCTGAAAGGATGAAGGCGTCGGGCACTGTGCGTCCTCCTGACACGCTGACTTCACGGGGTCTGCTCCTAAGTCTCCCTGATCACCGTTACTTGCCGGCCGCCACCGTAAATCGCAGAGGCGTCCTGAGCGTGAAGCAGAAGTGGCCCCGAACTTACAGAGCTCGCCGTGGAGGGGGCGGCGGGGACGAGAGCTCGAGGGCAGAAGTAAGACTCTGCGGCCCGGTGTGTTTTTTAAGCCCGGTTCAGTCTGGGCCCAGACGACGTCTCCAGTCGCTGCCCACTCTCCTGCTCAGGCTTTGCTCCGGCCGGGTCGCTGCGCTCGAGCCTCTGCGGCCTCTGCTATCGCTCTCATTCCCACCCGAGTCACTGCCGGTGGCTTCGCTGCATCCTGACAACCCAGCAAGGCTGGGGGAGGCAGCCCCTGACCCGGCGCCCGGCGGCCCCTGCCTCTCGGGGGGCTAAGCCTCCTGGCTGCTCCCGGGGAAGAGTCAGCGGCAGCGACGGGAGAGCGCGTCTCAGATCAGGTTACCAGAGGGCGGTGGTGCACCTCCTAAGTCCCCTTGCTGTCCCCCGGGGGAAGCCAGCTCCATGGCTGAAGCCGTCGTGTAGAAAGCCTGTGTCACGAGGGACGGGCCTGCCAACCATCCGTTCGGTGAGCTTGAGACTGGGTTCCCCTCTACGTCCTGGCGAGCCTTTAGGCCAGGAGCTTGCCTGCCACCTCCCAGAACACCTTGAGCCAGGGTCGTCCTGCTAGGCTGGATCCGATTCTTCACCCACAGAAGCGGTGAGACAGTAAACGCTTGTGCTCCAAGCCACTAAGCTCTGAGGTAATTTGTTAGACGGCAACAGACAGCCCGCACGCCAGCCCGCAGCAGCGCTGCCTCCTCTGACCTTGCAGCACTCATGACCTTCTATCCTCTGGGTTTCTGGTCCTTTCCAAGAAACCCGAAGTCAGTAGCTGCTTGAAGTTCTTGTGCGTCCCTGTCCAGAGCATGCATTTGGCAAAGTGGAGAGAGGGGTTCTGAGAGTTTGTGCAGAGAGGGGCTCTGCCATAAATGACGCGGCAGCGGGAAACCGGCGTGGGAGTTACAGAAGGGCTGGGGCTCCGGAAGGGCTCGTTCTTCGCCCTCATCAAAGTGAGGCAGTGGCGGCCAACGCTAACAGCCAGCCCTCTTTGTAAATTCCTTCTGGCCATTTCCTGCTCATTGTGTGAGCGGTTCGGCCTTGCGCTGACAGCTGTGAGAGGCAGCAGAAAGGGCGGCTCCGGGGTCGTGTCAGAGGAGAGAAGCTAACTGTTTTCTCAGGGCCCCTCACGTTTATGCTCTTCAGGGCCCCTGTGGCGGGACGGTGCCGAGGCCCACTTCCTCCACGGAGCACCCCTTATTAAAAAACCCACACCACATATACACACAAAAGCCATCGCTGAGGGGAAGGGGGGGGACGGCGCTGCAGANCGTTTATGCTCTTCAGGGCCCCTGTGGCGGGACGGTGCCGAAGCCCACTTCCTCCACGGAGCACCCCTTATTAAAAAACCCACACCACATATACACACAAAAGCCATCGCTGAGGGGAAGGGGGGCAACGCCGCTGCAGACCCGAGTCACTAAAAGTTCAGGCTAAGAATAGACAAGGAGCTCTGAGAGCCGCTGGGCTATGTGGCCTCCTACAGGGGCCTGGCGATCAGCCCGGCCCAGCTTTGTTTTCTCTGCGCCTTTACAAGGAGAGCGCGCTGGCTTGGGAGTCAAGCGCTTTCCGCTCTAGGCCTAGGCGTGGCTCCTTCTGTGACTGTGGGTGAGCCCTTCCCCGCTCTGGGCCTCAGTTTCCCTTCTGGAAACAAGCAGGTTGGCCTAGACCCCAACACTGACCGAACGCAAAGGAAGGCAGAGCGGTCGCAGACCCGCCTGAGACCCAGGAGGCCTGACCGCTTGTCCAGCTTTGTCGCCGAGAAGCCCGACCTCCTTGGGTCTCCGCTTCTTCATCTATGAAACGAGTTCATCTATTCCCTCAACCATTCCTCCAGCAAGTGCTTTCTGAGCACCGGCTGTTTACCAGGCCTGGTGCTGAGACAGAGGAGAGACGAGGAGAGAGAAGGTGAGCTGTGATCAGTCACGTGAATGAGGGTGTCACTGACAGCAGGCAAGCAGTCATTCGTGGTTCGCGGTGATGGGGGACACTCACAACCTCTGTCCGCTCCAATGTTCTGAGATCCAACAGGCGTCTCTCTGGGCAGCACAGAGACTGACAGGGACTCACATCTCATACCGTAGCTCTGCCCCCCGACAACCCCCAGAACAGTCCAGCTCAATTAACCCAATCAACCCATGACCCATGGATTGGGGATATACTACAGGGACTCAACCTCCAGCTCCTACCTTCCCAGAGCTCACCCTAGTGGGCAGAAGGAACTCAGAAACGCACACAGCCATGAGCGGCTCACACCACTCTCTGACTGCTAATTATATGCTTTAAGTAATAATGTTCCTAAGAGTTAAGAATCAAGTGGGGATTTGAGTGGGCCCTCCTTTCTGAAGGAGCTCAGTCCTGGGTGTTCTTTAGAAGGAATGATGCTAAAGCTGAAACGCCAGTACTTTGGCCACCTCATGTGAAGAGTTGACACATTGGAAAAGACTCTGATGCTGGGAGGGATTGGGGACAGGAGAAGGGGACGACCGAGGATGAGATGGCTGGATGGTATCACGGACTCAATGAACGTGAATCGGAGTGAACTCCGGGAGTTGGTGATGGACAGGGAGGCCTGGCGCGCTGCGATTCATGGGGCTGCAAAGAGTAGGACACGACTGGGCGACTGAACTGAACTGAAGACTTGCCGCACAGTTTGAGATGAACAGAAACACCGTTACTAGGCTGCTGCTACTGCTGCTGAGTTGCTTCAGTCGTGTCCGACTCTGTGTGACCCCATTGACGGCAGCCCACCAGGCTCCCCCGTCCCTGGGATTCTCCAGGGAAGAACATGGGAGTGGGTGCCATCGCCTTCTCCAATGCATGAAAGTGAAACGTGAAAGTGAGGTTGCTCAGTCGTGTCCGACTCTTAGCGACCCCATGGACTGCAGCCTTCCAGGCTCTTCTATCCCTGGGAGCAGTGGCCCCATTCCCCACTACTAGACAGACTGGTATCTGGGACATACAGGAGAGACCTCTGGTGGGAGGTTCCTAAACCCCCTTTGGGCCAGGAGAGACCCAGGCCCTACTTGTCAAGGAGCAGAAGGCCCTTGTGTGACCGCCCTGAAGACTGTCCCTTGGACTTGGGAGGACGGCTGCCAGTGAGCCTCCTGACCTGGGGCAGCCACCTTACCTCTGTGAGTCTGTTCTCTCATCCATGAAATGAAGGGGTTAGATGGTATCCAACATCCCTTACCCAGAAAGATGGCTGAAATTGGATTCTCGGGTTTACGGTTAGGTTCACTTTGTTGATATTGTATTGAGGGTTTTGCATCTGTGACCATCAGAGATTTTGGCCTGTAATTTTCCTTTTTTGTATCCCCTTTCTCTGGCTTTAGTAATGGAGATCTTGCAGAATGAATTTGGCAGTATTCTAGCCTCTCCAATTTTTTGGAACAGTTCGAAAAGAGTAGATACTACCTCTTCTTTTTATGTTGCGCAGCATTCCCCTGATAAAGCTATACAGTCCTGAACGTCTGGTTGCTGGGATTTTTTTTCTTTTTTAATAACAAAGTAAATTTCACTACTAGTGAGAGAAAAAAAGAACAAGTTGGAGGCATCACACCCCCGACTTCGGATTATACCACAAAGCAAAAGTCATCATACAGACTGCACAAGACGGTCACACAGATCAACAGAGCGGGAAAGCGAGCCCAGAGATAAGCCCACGCGGCTGCGGCCGGTCAACCCGCAGCAGAGGCGGCGGGAACACGGGGGAAGGAGAAGACGGCCTCTTCAGTAAGTGTGCTTGGAAAACGGGACGGCTACATGTGACAGGATGAGGCTAGAGCATTTCCTTAGATCATTTACAAATATAAACTCAAAATGGACTAAAGCCCTAAATGTAAGACCTGAAGCCATAAAACTCCTAAGGAGCACAGGCAGGGGACTCGGACGCAAGTCACAGCAACGCTCTTTGGACCTGCCCCCTACGGCAAAAGAAATAACATTGAAAATAAATTAGTGACACCTAATTAAACTTAATAACTTTTACACAAGAAAGGAAAGCGGTGACGAATGAAAAGGCGACTTACTAAATGGGAGAGAATGTGTGCAAGTTATAATTACATGACCAATTGGGGTTAATAGCTGAAATACGTACACACTTCATACAACATTAAAAGACAAAATAGACGCACACCAGGGACTTCCCTGCTGGTCCGATTGCTTAGACTCCGTGCTCCCAGTCCAGGGCACTCAGGTGTGACCGCTTGTCAGGGAACCAGATCCCACGTGCACAGTTAACACCCGAGGCAACCAAATAAATAAATGTCGCTTTTAAAACGCAAACAGCACTATTAAGAAACGTGCAGAAGACCTGAAAAGACACGGCCCCGAAGAGGCCGCACAGACGGCCAGCGCGGAAAGGTGCTCGGCGCCATCGGCCACCAGATGAGGCCCCGGCGAGGCAGCGCCTCACAGCCGGCAGGGCGGCCGTCATCACAGGACACGCAGACACCCGCGCTGGGGAGGACGCAGAGAAAAGGCCCTGCGACGCCGCTGCCTGTCAGGCAGCTTGGGGTGGCCACTGGGGAAAGCAGCATGGAGATTCCTCAAAACACGAAAGGCAGAATCCAGCAGCGCCACTCCTGGCTGCATCCCCCAACAGGATGAAAGCGCCAGTTCAGAAATACATGCACACCCCAGCGGTTACAGCAGCGTTATTAACAACAGAAAAGATACGGAAGCAACGTAAGTGTCTATCGACAGACGAACGGATAACGAAGGCGTGGTGTGTGTGTGTATAAAATAGTGCATTACTCAGCCATCAAAAGACTGGAATTCTGCCATCTGCAACAATGGGTGTGGACCGAGAGTATTACGCTTAGGGAAATGGCTCAGACAGAAAAAGGCAGCTAGGCTATGCTATCACTTACAGGTCAAGTCTAAAAACTTAAGAAACGTATGTAGCGAAACAGAAGCTGACTCACAGGCGTGGAGAAGAAGGAGGGAGGGGAGAGGGGAAGATAGGGCCCCGGGACTAAGAGACACAGGCTCCCTGGGTGTAAAACAGCCGAGGGACAGATGCGCCATAGGAACAGACACACGTTCGCTATTCCGAGACACCCTCAAGCGGAGTATGATGTCTAAGAATGCTGAATCACTATGTCATACCCGAAACTAAGACTACAAATCAACCGCACTGCAATTTAAAAAATCAAATACTACAAACGACGGTACTAGGACAGTTACAGGGTTTCTGTTTGAGGCTAAAAGAGTTTCAGAAACACAGTGGGGACGGCCGCAGGGCACTGTGAATGTAGTCAACGCCGCTCAAAGCGGCTAAAACGGCAACTTTTATGTCATATACAGTTTCCACAATTATTAAAAATTAAGACTGTCATGCTGCAAAACTCACTGAATCATACACTTTAAATGGATGAATCTATGATAAGTGAATTGTACTTCAATGAAACTGCTTTTTAAAAAAGCCTTTAAAAAGGAGTATACTCTAAGAATGAGAATTCTA
This sequence comes from Raphicerus campestris, assembly GCA_006410735.1. Taxonomy (NCBI): domain Eukaryota; kingdom Metazoa; phylum Chordata; class Mammalia; order Artiodactyla; family Bovidae; genus Raphicerus; species Raphicerus campestris. Next base: position 2,744 of record SJYW01031860.1, on the reverse strand, counting down.
ACGGCTTCCCCGGTGGTCCAGTGGCTAAGGAATCCGCCTTGCAACGCAAGGGACGATCCCTGGTCCGGGCAGACCCCCCATGCCATGAACAGCGACGCCCACGTGCCCCTGCTGCTGCCGCGTGCCCGTGGCGCCCGCTCCTCGGCAAGAGAAGCCACCGCAGGAGGCGCAGCCCCGCCTGCCACAGCTAGACGCGGCCAGAGAAAGCCTGCTGGGAGCAACGAGGACTCACCGCAGCCAATAAAAAAAAAGTATTCAATCCAACTGACTGGGGCAACTATTTCTCCCCAGGGGCAGCCATTTGGTGTTTCTCCTTCTAGAAACTGTCCAGACGCAACCAAATATATTTTAAAATCATAGCTTTTTCTTTTTAATGCAAATTAAAAGAAAGTGACACTCTGTTCCGGAGCCTGCCTTATTTCACTTACGGACACGTCTCAGGTTGCTGCGGATCAGCACACGCAGATCTGCTTCAGTCTTTTCCCCTTCGGCACAGAACTCCACTGCAGAGGATTATCACAGTTTGTTTAACGAGTCCCCTCAGTGTTCACAGTTTGACGGCTTCTAGCATTTTCCTACGGCAAACAGTTGCAGGAAGCATCCTTGCACTTACGGCTTTAGACACAGGCATGAATATGTCATCAACAGGATAAATTCCTAGCTCTGGTATTACAGGTTCAAAAGGTTAATGCATGTTCAACATTAACATTGCTAAATCGATTTTTCTATAGAGCCTACCAATTTACACTGCTACCAAGAATTCATTCATTCATTTTTCTTCATTCAACCAGTATTTGAGTGGCTGCTGTGTGCAAGGCGTGTTTTTAGGCTCTGGGAACAGAGCAATGCATGCCAAGAGCAAAACAAAATCCCTTCCCTAAGAGAGCTTGCAGAGGCAGGGGGAAAGCAAAGGGGAACACGTGCCACGCGTCAGGCGGTAGGAAACGCCGTGGCTAAAATGAGGCCGAGAAAGGAGTGCTGGTCACGGCCCAGCTCAGTTCAGTCGCTCAGTCGTGTTCGACTCTCTGCGACCCCGTGGACTGCAGCCCACCAGGCCTCCCTGTCCATCACCAACTCACGGAGTTCACGCAAACACATGTCCATTGAGTCGGTGACGCCACCCAACCATCGCATCCTCTGTCGCCCCCTTCTGCCTTCAGTCTTTCCCAGCATCAGGGTCTTTTCATATGAGTCAGCTGTTCACATCAGAAGGCCAAAGCATAGGAGTTTCAGCTTCAGCATCTGTCCTTCCAATGAATATTCAGGACCAATTTCCTTTAGGATTGACTGTTTGGATCTTCTTGTAGCCCAAGGGACTCTCAAGAATTCTCTCCAACATCGCAGTTCAAAAGCATCGATTCTTCGGCCAGCGTATGTGGGTGTGGGTTAGTCACTTAGCTGTGTCCGACTCTTTGCGACCCCACGAACTGTAGCCAGTCAGGCTCCTCTATCCGTGGGATTCTCCAAGCAAGAATACTGGAGTGGACAGTCAGTCCCTTCTCCAGAGGATCTTCCTGACCCAGGGATCGAACCCAGGTCTCCTGCATTGCAGGCAGATTCTTTACCATCTGAGCTAAAGGGAGGATCTTGGCTAGGGCAGGGGTTGGCAATTGAAATAAGATGGTCAGGGTAGGGGAATTCCAAGCCTCAGTTTCCTATCCGTAATGGGGACACTAATAGAACTTTTGAAATTAAGTCTGGTAGATAACAGTGACCATTTCACAAACAGAGATAATGTTACTATAAACAACCTTTCAGGTGAGAAAACCTTCGCCTGAGGAGGAGCAATTTGCCTAAGGTCCCAGGGAAAATGGGTGCTCAGTCAGAACCAGGACCCAGTCTCCTGACCTTCTGTGCCGCGAACTTCTAAATATACCCGAGGAGCAACAGCAACCAGAAGCAGTCCAGCTGGGGCTGCTCCCGGCACCACCGCTCAGACGGACGCGCTCTCTGAGAACGTGACTTTCTGCATCAGCGCGAGGGGAGGGATGATGTGAGAGCACACAAGGTCCTTCTTCAAGGAGAAGCAGGGCAGCTTCACTGGGGCTCGAGGCTGAGCCTGCGGGGCTTACTCACAAGACGTCCAGATCCAGGACGGTGCTCTCGGCCAAAGGCAACAAGCTTCCTGGCTGCTGCGAGCCCATCTGCTCTGATGAGACTCCTCCAAACCCTCATCTCCCATTGGTTTCATTCCAAGGAATCTCCTAGAGGAAAGATAAGCAGCGGTTAAATCGCAGCTGTAGAAATAATAAGATCCGGATGGGCAGCTGTATCTGGCCGGGTGAGCGTTTCCAAGCGGGCCAAGTGCTGCGGGGGTCTCCCAGCTCACTCTGCGCGCCGTGCTCACCGGGGGCCCCCTGCTCCGCCCACAGTCGGGCACTCACTGCTCCCCAGGCCTTCTGCCTGCACGGTGCCCGACCCCTGCCTGGGTCCTTCAGCCCTGTCCTTTCTTCATGAAGGGTCTCATTCCCACCACTCAGCTTGACCTCTCCTTTAAAAGAAGATGCTTGCTAGTTAGCACAGCCGGTGCGCTGCAGGATCTAGGGAGTCAGCGTTCTGGGCTTGACCCCTGTTGAGAAGCGCTTGTATGAACCTGGACAAATCATTGCCTTTTCTGAGCCTCCATTTTTAAAAACTTACTTTACTTATTTATTTACTGGCTGTGCTGGGTCTCGGCTGCTGTGTGGGTTTTTCTCCAGTTGCAGAGAGCAGGGGCTACTCTCGTGATGTGGAGCACAGGCCCA
>SJYW01031857.1:0-11277 GCA_006410735.1 Raphicerus campestris | reverse complement strand
TTTTCCTAGTGGCCACTTTGCAGGACCTATATCTCGGCCCTCCTTAGAATAATACACTTTATGGTACTGTCGAAAAGGGCTTTCAAGTAACCTTAAGAAATGACAGGGGATCCCAGGGTTGGATGGAAGCCCTGAACCTGAGGAATGAGGAAGACTGTTTGGTTACAGCTAACCCATCATCAAACCTGTAAGCAGACAGCATCCCTAGAATACCACCGTTAACTTCTGGGGCCTGGCCCACTCTGGTGTCACTTGTGGTGACATTGTGGTGACTTGTGGTGTCACTTGTGGGCCATTCATGTCATTTTTGTATAAAACATGCTTAAAAGCCAAGTGAATGATTTTGATAGGTAAAATATTACATGGTACACTTTGGAACTGAAAAAATTGTATCCAGTGTGGAGTTATGCAGCCAGTTAACAGTGAAATGGGTGCTTCCCAGGAGGTGCTAGTGGTAAAGAACTTGCTTGCCAATACAGGAGATGTCAGAAACACAGGTTTGACCTCTGGGTTGGGAAGATACCCTGGGGGAGGAGCAACTGAAGCAACAGAGGAGCAACTGAAGCGACTTAACCATGCATGCGTGTAACAGTGAAACGAAAGTCTAAATTGAAGTAAACTGTTTTGTAGAATACCGGGTTCCAGCCCCGGTGGATCCAGGGTAATTCAAAGGGGAAACGGAATCAGCATCTTAGAAAAGAATTATTTAAATAGAAATATAAGATTAGGAAAAAATAGTTTAGTAGGAAAATTTAGTGGAGAAAAGATGCTGAATAACTTTGTTTACATGGAGAGCTAATAAAACCTTGAGACAAGAGGTTTGCACCATCTACATTAGGCCACCGGCACCCACTTGAATAACTGAGGGTGCCCCGCCTTGGCTTCCCTCTCTCGTGGGTCTTAGAAGCCAGGGAAAGTAAGTAGACATGGTGTCTCCACCTTCCAGATGGGAATTTAGCCTGAAAAGCAGAGGGAGGGAGAGGGAGAAAGAGAGAGAGAAAGTTGTCACGGGGGGAGCCAGATTTCCAAGACACCAGTTCAAGAAGCTGGTCTGAGAAACTGGTCCATCCTTTATTGTCCAGAAAGGCTTTTTATACTTTTGGTTGTACATAGAGATCAATGGATAATACAAAGTTATGCAAAATCAGCAGCCCTGACTCTTATTGAGACCAGGCTTTTACTCTGCATACCTAGCTGTATACACGAGTCTTAGGTGATTTACATCATATTCTGGCCAGAGGCCAATTAACATTTTATGGCCCTTTTCTGATAAGGGTCTGTCAACCAGAAAACTTATTTGTCTTAATAGTGTTGTTCTTCCCAAAGTCTGGTGCCACTCTAAGAAAGCACTAAATAAAGTTACATTCTTACATAGCAAGGACACAACAATATATAACAAAGAAAGAGGAGTACAGTGATTTATAACAAAGAAAAAATTAACTCAAAAGTCTAGTATTGCTAACATCAAAACTACTATATTCCTTTTTCTATATCCCAATTACATTGATTAATATCCTTCAGGTGCCTAAAAGATAAAGAATATGGAGGCCTGGCAGCAGTCATTGACTCAACAATGAAACCCATCACCAATATAATTTTTAGCTTTTAGAAAAGGCTCTATATCTTTGAGATGCTTTAAGCTTCATGCCTTTCATGGTTGGGGGGGGCCATAAACAATTCACAAGTATAGTTAAACCTGTCAAGCAAGTTAGAGAGCTATCAGAGGGATTTGAGCTGAAACATTCTTTTCATATGCAGAAGACTAATTGGAGCTCTAAGTTAACTTTTTCCAGAGAAAGGTGGTGGGGGACAGCCCCTGTTAATGTCAGAAGAGTGGAAAGCACAGTATAATAAGGCAGGCAGACTCTGGTTTTGGGCGGTAGATGCTCAGGAAAACCCAGGGGGAACCCCTGAAGCCAGATCACGTCTTTGTGTATGTCAGGCTTCCTTCCTCATGACGTTGGCCATGGGTAGGATTCCCCACGTTGGCTCCCGACAGTAGAAGATCAGGATTTAACTTTTAAGAAGATGGAATTTCACAGTTGAGTCTCTTCTCTTGCAGGTTCTTCCACTGTTGGGCTATGAAACAGTGCCCTGATCTATTTGAGGTGTCCCTGACATTCTCATTAGTCTCAAATCAATCGTTCAGCAATTTTTTTTTTTCACTTTCAATCCGCACTCACTCCTTTGTAGCCTCTCTGGCCATTCAGTGCTTCATTGCATTGGTCTTGAAATTTGGACTTTAGATCCTCAGTCCTACTTGTCTAGCAGTACTGGACACCAAGATGGGAAGAGGGAGAAGAATGACAAACTGATTACAAATGTTAGGTGCAGTGTCATTTTCTAGAATTTTTCATAAGCAGTTTTATATTTTCCATTAAGTGGTATTTTACACCAGAAGTTCAAATGTCAAACCATGCTTGAACCCAAAATATTGACAATGATTTAGTGTCAATAAATATAACACTCCCTTAACATTAATAAAGTATTTTGAATGTGCTTAAAATTTAAACTCATCTATAGTATAATAATTAGATTATCTGTTTGTTTATAGAATTGTTCAGTCACTAGGTTGCTAAGTCGTGTCTGACTCTTTGCAACCCCATGGACTACAGCTTGCAAGACTTCCTGGTCCTTCACTGGAATAAATAGAAGCTATTTATTTAAAAAAATAGAAATGTAAAGACTATAACTGTATGTATTTACAGAGAAAAAAATATGTCACCAACTCACCACCTGTGCGACTATAGAAGCGTTTCTTACTGCTCAAGTCTNCTGGTCCTTCACTGGAATAAATAGAAGCTATTTATTTAAAAAAATAGAAATGTAAAGACTATAACTGTATGTGTTTACAGAGAAAAAAATATGTCACCAACTCACCACCTGTGCGACTATAGAAGCATTTCTTACTGCTCAAGTCTAGTCTGTCTTGTTCATCATTGTATTCATATAAGCTAGCAGAATTCCTGTCATATATTGGGGGCTCATTAAATATTGTTGATGCATAGATATTGAAGTTTAAAGAAGAAAATTTATATTGTCTATTAAAATGTTTAGTTCAGAGAGGGAATTTTCTCCAAAATGCTTCCTTTAGACTGATTTAAAGTAGAGTTTTTTAATTTAAAAAGTATTTTATCTCTCTGAAATAAGACTTGGCATTTTGTTAAACAGCCGTAAAAACTCAACCCAAGTGTGTTTTCCAATATACTCTGTTACCAGAGCAAATAGATTTTAGGCACTGTTTCTCCCTTGGGCACTGATTGCAGCCATGAAATTAAAAGATGCTTACTCCTTGGAAGGAAAGTTATGGCCAATCTAGATAGCATATTAAAAAGCAGAGACATTACTTTGCCAACAAAGGTCTGTCTAGTCAACCACTGGTTTTTCCAGTGGTTGTGTATGGATGTGAGAGTTGGACTATACAGAAAGCTGAGCGCCAAAGAATTGATGCTTTTGAACTGTGGTGTTCGAGAAGACCCTTGAGAGTCCCTTGGACTGCAAGGAGATCCATCCAATCCATCCTAAAGGAGATCAGACCTGGGTGTTCATTGGAAGGACTGATGTTGAAGCTGAAACTCCAATAATTTGGCCACCTGATGTAAAGAGCTGACTCATTTGAAAAGACCCTGATGCTGGGAAAGGTTGAGGGCAGAAGGAGAAGGGAACGGCAGAGGATGAGATGGTTGGATGGCATCACCAACTCAGTGGACATGGGTTTGGGTGGACTACGGGAGTTGGTGATGGACAGGGAGGCCTGGTGTGCTGAGGTTCATGGGGTCACAAAGAATTGGACACAACTGAGAGACTGAGCTGAACTGAACATATGGTCATTCTCTTTATTAAGAAAATAGTTTAAAACAATGCTTCACAAAAGCTATGCAAAAAAATTTTTGAGCTCTTAAAATGTATTTTACAGAATGATCAGTGTAGGGCTTCAACTGTCAATAATTAAATGTTTTCCCTGTTTCAGTCTTGTGATATGAGACATAAGTTTCAACTCCAGAACAAACACCTGTCATGGCTGCCTTGTCCCATAGGGAATGGGGAGCTTGGTGTCATTCTTAATGCCTCTGTCATGGTTTGCTGTCATAAGCCAGCAGTGACATGAAGGAGTTGCTGAGCCAAATTTCTAATTATTCTTCCAGGGGAAACAGATCATTATAAATTATGCCTAAACCAAAATTGATTTTTTTGGCTGATACTCTGTAGTTCTTAAGTGGAAAATACAAAATAACTAGCTTAACAAAACATCTCAATTTATTCAGTTACCTTTTGGGTACATTTTGTAGCTAATTCATTCTACTTATTGGGAGCTACTGTCACTCAAAACTAATAATGCCATGGGAAAATCTTTTACCACTAATATTTCTGATATTTATATTCTCTGCCACATTATCTGGTACCAAACACCATCATTTATGTTGTTTTTAGCCTGATTCAGTATAATCAAATAGACACATAATGGAAAATATTTATACTGTTCTGAACACAAAATAGTCCTTGCCCACAAGAAAGAATATTTTAAGTTCTCTACTAAATAAGTACAAACAAAATACAAAAGGGGTTCTTGATCATCATTAGGGGAGGCAACTTTTAAAATAAATTGAATTTTTTTTCATGTATCAGATTAACAAAGGTGTAAAAAGATCATAATATCCAGTGTTAGCATATGGGTAAATAAGAACGTGAATGCACATGGATACCAACACTTTGGATGACGACTTGTCTGTATTTACATTTTTTTAATGCACATTCCTCTTGTTAGAGCAATTCTACTTCTAGGAATTTATCCTGGGGTTACTGTTGGTTTGCAAACTCCCCTCGTACATGGAGGGCAAGGAGAGACTGAAAAAAGAGGCAGACCACTCCAAATTGGGAGGTGGCTGGTTTAATAAGCAAGGGAACTTACACAGGAGTAGATCTCTGCACCTGCCCTCCAGAACCTTCAAAGTTTATATACAGGCCTTAACGGGGTTCCATCACACATGTTATTCAGACAATCTCAACAATGCTTTATTCTTTAAAGGCTGTGTTCTTGGTACAGCTCCAAGTGTAGGAAAGATGGGCAGAACATGCATTCCAAGAATGAGGAAGGCGATGAGCAGCCTTCAATTGCCTGAGTCCATCTCATGGGTCAACCAGTGGTTATGTCCTCTCCATCACCTCCTCCAGGACTTACCTCTATTGAAAAATGAAAAACTGGGTGGAAGATCTAAGCAGAAATTTCTCCAAAGAAAACATACAGATGGCCAAAAAGTACATGAAAAGATACTCAACATCATGAACTATTAGAGAAATGCAAATCAAAACTGTAATGGGGTATCACCTCACACTGGTCACAAAGACCATCATCAGAATAGTGTGTGTGTGTGTGTTCAGTTGTCGTCATGTCCAACTCTTTGCAACCTCATGGACTGTAACCCACCAGGCTTCCCTGTCTACAAACAATAAGTGCTGGAGAGGGTGTGAAGAAAAGGGAATCCTCCTATACTGTTGGTGGGAAGGTAAATTGATGTAGCCATTAGGGAGGTTCCTTGCTGGAGTCCAGTTCCAGCAGCCAGGGAATCAACCTGAAGAGATGGACAGTGTCAGCAAGAAAAAGGAGGCAGCCTCTCAGTATTCCTGGACTGCCNATTAAGAAAATAGTTTAAAACAATGCTTCACAAAAGCTATGCAAAAAAATTTTTGAGCTCTTAAAATGTATTTTACAGAATGATCAGTGTAGGGCTTCAACTGTCAATAATTAAATGTTTTCCCTGTTTCAGTCTTGTGATATGAGACATAAGTTTCAACTCCAGAACAAACACCTGTCATGGCTGCCTTGTCCCATAGGGAATGGGGAGCTTGGTGTCATTCTTAATGCCTCTGTCATGGTTTTCTGTCATAAGCCAGCAGTGACATGAAGGAGTTGCTGAGCCAAATTTCTAATTATTCTTCCAGGGGAAACAGATCATTATAAATTATGCCTAAACCAAAATTGATTTTTTTGGCTGATACTCTGTAGTTCTTAAGTGGAAAATACAAAATAACTAGCTTAACAAAACATCTCAATTTATTCAGTTACCTTTTGGGTACATTTTGTAGCTAATTCATTCTACTTATTGGGAGCTACTGTCACTCAAAACTAATAATGCCATGGGAAAATCTTTTACCACTAATATTTCTGATATTTATATTCTCTGCCACATTATCTGGTACCAAACACCATCATTTATGTTGTTTTTAGCCTGATTCAGTATAATCAAATAGACACATAATGGAAAATATTTATACTGTTCTGAACACAAAATAGTCCTTGCCCACAAGAAAGAATATTTTAAGTTCTCTACTAAATAAGTACAAACAAAATACAAAAGGGGTTCTTGATCATCATTAGGGGAGGCAACTTTTAAAATAAATTGAATTTTTTTTCATGTATCAGATTAACAAAGATGTAAAAAGATCATAATATCCAGTGTTAGCATATGGGTAAATAAGAACGTGAATGCACATGGATACCAACACTTTGGATGACGACTTGTCTGTATTTACATTTTTTTAATGCACATTCCTCTTGTTAGAGCAATTCTACTTCTAGGAATTTATCCTGGGGTTACTGTTGGTTTGCAAACTCCCCTCGTACATGGAGGGCAAGGAGAGACTGAAAAAAGAGGCAGACCACTCCAAATTGGGAGGTGGCTGGTTTAATAAGCAAGGGAACTTACACAGGAGTAGATCTCTGCACCTGCCCTCCAGAACCTTCAAAGTTTATATACAGGCCTTAACGGGGTTCCATCACACATGTTATTCAGACAATCTCAACAATGCTTTATTCTTTAAAGGCTGTGTTCTTGGTACAGCTCCAAGTGTAGGAAAGATGGGCAGAACATGCATTCCAAGAATGAGGAAGGCGATGAGCAGCCTTCAATTGCCTGAGTCCATCTCATGGGTCAACCAGTGGTTATGTCCTCTCCATCACCTCCTCCAGGACTTACCTCTATTGAAAAATGAAAAACTGGGTGGAAGATCTAAGCAGAAATTTCTCCAAAGAAAACATACAGATGGCCAAAAAGTACATGAAAAGATACTCAACATCATGAACTATTAGAGAAATGCAAATCAAAACTGTAATGGGGTATCACCTCACACTGGTCACAAAGACCATCATCAGAATAGTGTGTGTGTGTGTGTTCAGTTGTCGTCATGTCCAACTCTTTGCAACCTCATGGACTGTAACCCACCAGGCTTCCCTGTCTACAAACAATAAGTGCTGGAGAGGGTGTGAAGAAAAGGGAATCCTCCTATACTGTTGGTGGGAAGGTAAATTGATGTAGCCATTAGGGAGGTTCCTTGCTGGAGTCCAGTTCCAGCAGCCAGGGAATCAACCTGAAGAGATGGACAGTGTCAGCAAGAAAAAGGAGGCAGCCTCTCAGTATTCCTGGACTGCCTATTTATTTCAAGCTTAAGATTATTTTTTATACTTTTACAAAAGCATTAGGTCAGAGGTTTGATATTTTCAGTTCCCCCGACCCAGATTTGTTGTTTCCAAAAATTATTGTTGCCCCTCAAAAGGAGTTCCTGCCTCAGTGATTCTCTTATCTACTTCTTCTCATGTGTCCTTGTGAGCACATATTAACTCATGCTAATGTCTGGGCTGCATACCACATTCTTCAGTTTATTTCTTATCTTTCTATGTCCTGTTTGCCCCTAGTATCCTAAGCTCACTATTTCTTAAAAAGGGCAGCACCCCACTCCAGTACCCTGCCTGGAGAGTCCCATGGATGGAGGAGTCTGGAGTGCTGCAGTCCATGGGGTCACTGAGGGTTGGACACAACTGAACGACTTCACTTTCACTTTTCACTTTCATGCACTGGAGAAGGAAATGGCAACCCACTCCAGTGTTCTTGCCTAGAGAATCCCAGGGACGTGGGAGCCTGGTGGGCTGCCGTCTATGGGGTCGCACAGAGTCAGACACAACTGAAGTGACTTAGCAGCAGCAGCAGCAGCAGCAGCTATTAATATCTCTAAAGTTCCTAATCTCTATAAACTATAATAGAATATGCTAACATTACAACATTCCTTAAATCTTTAGCTTCTAACTAACTATTTTAATTATTCCTAAGTCCTAAATTCAGCAAACTCCTTTGCCATAAACACTTTCCTCACAAATAGGCTTCAGATAGCAATCCTTCCCATGGCCTCAAGCTGCAGTCTACATGCTCACTCTGGAACACTCTTTTGTAAAAGTCCTTAAACAAATGTCAATGACTAACTTTATGAATTATTTTCTGAGCACAGCTGCAGAAGACTTTGTGCCTTCTCATGCTCCTCTCAAGAACAATAAGCACCTTAATATTCCTTTTCAGTCAACTCAGCCAAGGAAAGGAAAAAATGAGTCAGAATCACAAAGCCTAACTCCTTCATCCTGGGTCCAGGCCTGTGGGATAAAGAGGGAGAGTTGGGGCCGTGCCTCCATTTTGTCAGTAATGCCTAACACAGCTCCCAAAAGTTCCTAGAAAACTAGAAATAGAGATATCATTACATAACCTCATACTATGTTATGATGCAACAATCCCACTCCTGGGCATATATCTGGAGAAAGCCATAATTTGAAAAGATACCCCAATGTTCATTGCAACACTGTTTACAATAGCTAGGACATGGAAGCAACATAAATGTCCATCAGTAGAGGAGTGGATAAAGAAAAAGTTGTACATATACACAATGGAATATTACTCAGCTATAAAAAGGAACAAAATAATGCCACTTGCAGCCACATGGATGGAGCTAGAGATTGTCGCACTGAATGAAGTCAGAGAGAGAAAAATATCACATGATATTGTTTATATGTAGAATCTAAAAGAATGGAACAGATGAGCTCATTTACAAAACAAAGAGTCACAGATGTAGAAAACATACTTATGGTTATTAAGGGGAAAAGTCAGGGGAATAAATTGGGAGATTAGGATTGACATATACACACTATCATATATAAAATAGATAATAAAAACTTACTGTATAGCATAGGGAACACTACTCAATATTCTGTAATGACCTATATGGGAGTGAATATATGTATATGTATAACTGATTCACTTTGCTGTACAGCAGAAGCTAACACAACATTGTAAATCAACTATATAATAAAATTTAATTTTTTAATGCAAAATTTTATGTAAAAGAATGCTCATGATAGTAAAAAGAAAAAGGGAAAGAGAAAAAATAGGGAGAGGGAGAGGGCCAGGTGGAGAGAATTAGAATCCATCATTTGGAGACAAGTCAAATTATTAGGATACTACGTGGTTATTTAAAAAAAATAAGTAGATCTTTAAACACTAATGTCAAAGATGTATAACTAACTGTAAAAAAGCAAGTTGAAGATCAATAGGAATAACATGAACTAGCTTGTATAAAAGCAGAGCAAGAGTAGGAGGAAAAGAGGGAGATGTGTACATAATAGTATATTTTTTCATTATACTGGCTCAGGTGGAAAGGGGTGAATCTCAAGCAGTCAGGAAGTCTTGACATCAATCAGGCCACCCTGGCAACTACATAACTATGTGTCTGTTAGTCACTCAGTTGTGTCTGACTCTTTATGATTCCCACCAGGCTTCTCTATCCATGGAATTGTCCAGGCAAGAATACTGGATTGGGTTGCCATTTCCTCCTTCAGGGGATCTTCCCAACCAAGGGATGGAACCTGGGTCTCCTGCAGGCAGACTTTTTACCAGCTGAGCCACCAGGGAAGCCCTCTACATAACTATCTGCATATAAGCCTGATAAGGATATAAGACTAAAACACAAAGAAACACAAACATATATAAACTGACCCTATACTTCCAACACCTGGTAAACAAAGACCCAAGATTTCTCCCTTTCAACTCTGATTCCATACTCTTTCCTGACTTTCTCCTTTTCTTTTTGGCCACGGTCACAAACCAATTGTGATATTTTTCTCAGAATCTCCTGTATTAGTCACAGTTCGTTGAATTCTGTTTTCAGTGGCAGACACTGATTCTGAATCACGTAAGCAAGAGTGCACTTTATTGGAAGGGCACTGGTGACTCAGCAAATAAAGAAGGGCTGGGAGGGAAAGTCCAAAGAGCCAAGTTTGAAAGACCAGAAACCCAAAATAATATCATTCTAGCCAAGATTCAAATTCCCAGGAGAGTCTAATTAAGCCAGTCTAGGTCCTAAGTCCATCATGATGTGGTTTGTGATTGGAGAGGCAGTAGTGAGGGATGGATTTGACCATATGGAATGGAATGGGAAAGAAGTAGTTCCCAAAAGAAAAGGAGTAGTGAAGTTCTCTTACCCCCCCCAGAAAGGCAAGGGATGCTGGGTAAGCAAAACCAATGACTGTCCATTACTGCCACCTTTTAAATGGAGACAAAACTAAAAAAAATTTCTTTCCTTTTATTATCTACTCTTCCACCCTTTAACTGCTTCAAAATATATTTCAGATGGGATTGAAGCTATTTTGAAGCAAATTAATGAAAGCTCTCTTTTAAATTTATATTTATATATTTGGCTGTGCTGAATCTTAGTTTCGGCATACAAACTCTTAGTTATGGCATGTGGAATCTAGTCCCCCACTGGGGATCAAACCTGGGCCCCCTGCATTGGGAGTGTGAAATCTCAGCCACTGGACCACCAGGGAGGTCTCCAAAATTCTTTTCAGTGATATAAATTTTTTAAAAAGTGAAGAGTAATCTATTAAAGACAAGGAGACACCTCAGGAACTCTGTTTAGAAAAATTTCTCCCTTATGTTTAGGCCACCTATTGTGGAATTTAAATGGAATACTTGATGATACATCAAAATTTTAGTTTCTAATATTAGAACTATCTGTGTGGGATCAATTTTCACAGAAAGTTCAAGACCATCTTACAGTAGTATAATGCAGATGAAAGTTCCTAATGCTTTGAAAATTCTAATCCCACAGCAGCAATGTATGAATTTAAGCATGCCATTAAGAAAAAAATTAACTTCATTCATTAAATTCATCCTTTCATTCAATCATTACTAATGTTTCCCAGGTCACATCAGCCTAAAGGTAAAATAGGTCGTGCAGCTGTCAAAAATAACAAAAATATTTTTCCAGCTTCAACCTGCCACTTAACAGAAAGCATCAGCCCCACTTCAAGTTGTCTCAAAGGTATTTTACCCAGGAGCTCTGATGACTCACCCGACATATCTTTGGTAACAGAAGAGGCAGCCTTTTTGCTGCAGACACAGTACATGCGGCTTCCACTCATGCCTTGGACATCAACTCTTGTCATTTTACTGACTTTTTTTT
>SJYW01031851.1:27534-42029 GCA_006410735.1 Raphicerus campestris | reverse complement strand
TCCTTTATTTATTTGGATGAGGTAGTATAGGCTTTTTTCTAACTGTTACATGGAAGTATAGCCAATTAACCATGTTGTGATAATTTCATGTGCACAACAGAGCAATGGAGCCATACAAATACATGTATCCATTCTCTCCCAGACTCTGCGCCCATACAGACTGCCACATAACATTGAGCAGACTTCCTTGCATTATACAGGAGGTTTTGTTTCGACCCCTTTAAAGTGTGCAATTCAGCGGCTTTTACAATACTATACTCACAAAGATGTGCCGCCATCACTGCTCANTCTCCCAGACTCTGCGCCCATACAGACTGCCACATAACATTGAGCAGACTTCCTTGCATTATACAGGAGGTTTTGTTTCGACCCCTTTAAAGTGTGCAATTCAGCGGCTTTTACAATACTATACTCACAAAGATGTGCCGCCATCACTGCTCGTTCCAGAGTGCTTTCCTCACCCAAAAGGAAACCCTATATGCATTAGCAGTCACTCTCCATTCCTCCCTCTCCCCAGGCAACCACTAAGCTACAGTCTGTCTCCAGGGATTTGCTTGTTCTGGATTTTTCACATAAATTGTATCAAATAATATGTGACCTGCATATAATGTGTCCTCTGGCTTCTTTCACTAAGCGTAATGTTTTCAAGGCACATTCATGTTATCTCACAAATTAGTGATTCATTCCTTTTTATGATGAATAATATGGATATATCACATTATCTTATCCTTTCATCAATGATGAACATGTGAATTGTTTCCACTTTTTTAGCTGCTATGAATAACACTGTTATGAACATTTATGTGCAGATTTTTGTGTGATATTTTGTGTAATATTTCCACAACAATCATGTGAAAAATTTTAAGAATGTTAAGTATTCGTCGCTCAGTCGTGCCCGACTGTTTGCGATCCCATGGACTGCAGCCCATCAGGCTCCACTGTCCATGAGATTTTCCAGGCAAGGATACTGGAGTGGGTTGCCATTTCCTTCTCCAGGAGATCTTCCCAACCCAGGGTTCAAACCCAGTCTCCTACACTGCAGGCAGATTCTTTTCTGACTGAACTATAAGGGAAGCTTTAGGCACAACTAAAAATGGAATTTCTGGGTCATATGGTAATTCTATGTTTAATCTTTTGAAGAACTGTTTTCCAAAGCAGCTACATCGTTGTACATTTTCACAGTGATATATGCGTGTTTCTTTTTATGAACACTAAAATATATGGACACAAGCCTCCATAATGAGGCAACCACAGATTATTTAGGAGAACTTCCAAGAGGAATAACTGATTCCCTCTTTATACATACTCTGCCAATTACAGTTCCTTGAGTGGGAATAGCACAGCTAAAAAATGTTTAAAACTTGTCTCAGACGTACCAGAAATCATATAGGACCCCACTTCTGCTCTGAAAGCCCACGAAATACTCTAAATCAATTAACAGGAGTTATCATGGACACTCATATGGCCCATGGTTTTCTCTACTCCACCAAGTCAACACGGCTACACCTATGCAAATACTACAGGGCAAACAGAGAAAGCAACCTGATTTTCTGCAATAGATCCAGTTGAATTCTCGGACATGTTTTGATTGCAAGTAGTTAATAATCTAGGTCCTTGGCTTCCAGACCTATCAAAAAAACTAATAGTCACCTTGATCCTGATAATTACCTATGTTCCAATACATAACAAAACAGCCTATCCAAAATCTAAGTACCACTGCGGCACTGCTAGTAGGGCAGCCATTGTCATATCAGATGGTCCAGTCCAATGAATGACTGCATTCAGTGGATGTCCTTCTTAATTAGCAAATTGATCTTAATCAGCAAAACTTTGGCAATGATGAAAATCTGAATATAATGTAGATATGTCCTGAGACCTAACTTTGTCTCTTCTTGACCAAAAAGGAGGATGGAGAAAGAGCAGCTCCTGACAGTTGGAACTGATGTGATGCTCCCAGCTAGACCACACAGTATTATTACAGGCTGTTCTGGTGCTCCTAGGCCATTTGTTCTCCCCTTCTCTGGTTCTTTCCTCGCAGAACACCAGTCCCATACAGGTTATTCTGAGAACATATAAAATGAGTTCTTCATAGACACAGAAGTAGAATGACTTCAGGAAGGAAAGAATAGGGAGTTATTGCTTAATGAGCATAGAGTTTCAGGGTTCTGATACTAGGGATCTGGTTGATGCTGATGCCTGCCTAACATTATGAATGAATTTAAACACTTAAACTGGTTAAGATGGTTGATTTGAGCGTGAGAGACATGAAGGTGTGGCCATAAATGCATTCACTTCAGTTCAGTTCAATCGCTCAGTCGTGTCTGACTCTTTGCAAACCCATGGGCTGCAGCACACCAGGCTTCCCTGTCCTTCACTATCTCCTGGAGCTTGCTCAGACTCGTATCCATGGAGGTGATGATTCCATCCAACCATCTCACCCTCTGCCGTACCCTTCTCCTCCTGTCTTCAATCTATATCAGCATCAGGGTCTTTTCCAATGAGTCAGTTCTTCCCATCAAGTGGCCGAAGTATTGGAGCTTCAACTTCAGCATCAGTCCTTCCAATGAATTGGAAGGACTGATTTCCTTTAGGATTAACTGGTTTGATCTTCTTGCTGTCCAAGGGACTCTAAACAGTCTTCTTTAATGTCACAGTTCGAAAGCATCAATTCTTTGGTGATCAGCTTTCTTTATGGTCCATCTCTTACATCCATACATGACTACTGGAAAAATAATTGCTTTGACTAGAAAGAACTTTGTCAGTAAAATAATATCTCTGCTTTTCAATATGCTGTCTAGGCTTGTCATAGCTTTTCTTCCAAGGAGCAAGCATCTTTTAATTGCATGGCTGCAGTCACCATCTGCATTTTGGAGCCCAAGAAAATAAAGTCCATCACTGTTTCCATTGTTTCCCCATCTATTTGCCATGAAGTAATGGGACTGGATGCCATGATCTTCATTTTTTGAATGTCGAGTTTTAAGCCAGTTTTTCACTCTCCTCTTTCACTTTCATCAAGAAGCTCTTTCAGTTCAGTTCAGTTCAGTCGCTCAGTCGTGTCCGACTCTTTGCGACCCCATGAATCGCAGCACACCAGGCCCCCTGTTCATTACCATCTCGTTCCTCCATAAATACATTATGGATCAGTAACTCAATGATGTTCACTTCTGCTGCCTTCCAGATCACTGAACTTAGCCAGGATCAAATTCACAGTAAATTGCCTTCTACTCTCTGGAAAAAAAAATGGTAAAGATAGTAAATTTTATGCTATGTATATTTTACCAACATTTTTAATGGAAAAAAAAAAAGCTACTTTATAATTTTGTCTAAGCACAAATAAAAGCAAGGTCATAATGCTACCCCCAAATACCCTATTGTCCCCACTTTCTGACAACATCCAGTCTAGAACTAACCCTCCCCTAAATCACTCCACAAAGCCCAAATCATTTAAGTTCTTTCCTAACATCCTTTTATTGAGATCTTCCAGTTCCCCATGATGTGTTTTCTCTCTCACTGTGATGAATAAGAAACCCAGCTTGCTTAACTAGGTGTGTTCTTGGTGGCCTTTGACTGAAGGGCACTGACAACATATAAATTATATTTCTGTTTGGTAGAAAACAATACCATACTGTAGAGCAATTATTCTTCATTAAAAAATAAATTTTAAAAATGTTAAAAATTCTATTTCTAAAAAGCGATGTGCAATACAAATTATTTATATTATTTCTTTCATTTTTATAAAACAAGCACTCTTGAACCACACCCAGGTTAAGAAATAGAACTTTAGTGAAGGACAAGGAAGCCTGGCATGCTACCATCCACGGAGGTCTCAAAGAGTCAGACATGACTTAGCAACTGAGCAACCAAAAAAAGCCTTCTATATATCCTATTTCAGTTACAACTCATTCCCTCCCTGCAAAAGTAACCATTTTCCAAACTGTTATAGTAATTATTTCCTCATTCTTACAAGACTTACAAGTAATTATTTCCTCATTCTTACAAGCCAAGTGTGTATTTCCTAGACACCGTAGTTTAGCACTGTTCATTTCTAAAAATCCAATGTGTCCGGACTTCCCTGGTTGCCCAGTGGTTAAGACTCTGTGCTCACAATGCAGGAGGCCTAGATTCGATCCCTCATTAGGGAGCTAGATCCCACATGCTTCACCTAAGACCTAATGCGGCCCCCCAAAATTGATATGTCTTTTAAGTGGACAAGTTTTCCTTCCATCTGCTTCTTGTCCTTACTCTTTTTCAGTTGAAGACCCCAGGGCTTTTGACCTGTAGATTTTCTCAAAGTCTGAATTTTATTGGTTATTCCCTGGTATTTCCATTCAGCGTGTTTCTTCATCTCCTATATTAATTGCAAATTGGCAGCTGGATGCAGAATTGACCAGACTCTGGTTCAGTCCCTTGGGAAAGAACATGGGCAGTACTGGCTTCTTTTACCAGGAGGCACATGTCTGGTTTTCTCTCCTTTTATGATGCTGGCATTTGTTGGAAGCAGTGGTGAATGCAAAACAATGATATTCCAATTCCATTGTTTCTTTTTTTTAGCATTTTACTTTGTATTGGAGTATAGCTAATTAACAATGTTGTGATAATCCAGTTCTATTAATTCCTTTTCAATTATTAATTAGAATACTTTCATTAAGACATGTTTCTTCTTGAGATGAAAGGTGGAAGGGAGATTAAAGAGGGAGGGGAAATATGTATACCTATGGCTGATTTATGTTGATATATGGCAGAAACCCACAAAATATTGTAAGCCAACTATCCTCCAATTAAAAATAAATAAATTTTTAAAAAGAGATGCTTCTTCTTATGTACTATTTGGTTATCTGCAAGTATAGTTCATATAGGAAAGATAGGATGAATGCTTGATTCTACTTTTGTTTTTCATTTTTTAAGGTAATGAATTGGTTTTTTTGAAGATAAACAACTAGTCTAAATAGACATGTGTATATGTGCACGTATATATATATATCCCTGTAGACTCATGGATTCAGATATTTGATAGGTTCAAGTTGTCCAATCTTTGACCTGTTGGAGGCTCTTCTGTTGGGCTCCTGCATGGCTTGATCAACTCGATAGTATTTGTGGCTTCTTTGCTATCTGATATGAACAACTGTTTCAGGTCATTTACATTTTGTGCCCTGGTTCTGCAACCAGCATTTCTCCAAGAAGCCTTGGATGGTAATTTAAGCATTCAGGATGCTCACTGTTGAGTTGGTCATGGTTTCTAACATTTAGAAATAGATATACATAAGATATATTACATATAATATGAAGTGAAGCAGAAGCTGCTCAGTCACGTCTGACTCTGCGACCCCATAGACTATACAGTCCATGAAATTCTCTAGGTCAGAACACTGGAGTGGGTAGCCTTTCCTTTCTCTAGGAGATCTTACCAACTCAGGGATTGAACCAGGGTCTCCTGCATTGCAGGCAGATTCTTTAGCAACTGAGCTATGATGTATAATATATAATACATATTACATATATATAATGTATTTTTTAAAGTAACCTTTTGTATGTTACATGTGTACCTCCTTAACCCACAACACTCTATAGTCTCAAAATAAAAAATACTAACATTACCATGGCCAATACAATTAGTGAGAACAGTTCTATAAATTGTTGTGTATACACTGTCTCCATTCTGCCCCTTCTTTAGAATAAAGATTGGTATAGATTTTCTTTCTTTCACTGTTTCAGCTATTTTAAACTGCATAATTTGGTGGGTTTTCATATATTCACAAATTTATACAACCATCATCACTATCTAATTTCAGAATATTTCCATCAAACCTAAAAAAATCCTGAACCTTTCACTCTCCCTGCCCCCTACCCACTGGCAACTACTAATTTATTCAAAACTTTGTCTCTCTGCATTTGCATGTTTTAGACATTTAATATAAATGGAAACATGCAATATGTAGCCTGCTGTCTCTGGCTTCTTCACTTAGCATCATGATTTGAAGGCTCTTTTATGTTATATCATATAAGCTTTTTATTTTATTGATTTTTTAATTGATTCTTGGCTATGCTAGGTCTTCATTGCTGCATACAGACTTTCTCTGGTTGTGACAGAGGGAGCTACTCTCTGGTTGTGGTGCGCGGGCCTCTTGCTGGGGTGGCTTTTCTCGTTGCGGAGCACAGGCTCTACGGCGTGCAAGTTTCAGCAGTTGTGGCACAGGGGCTCGGTAGTTGCAGCCCGTGGGCTCTAGAGCGCAGGCTCAGTAGTTGTGGCTCAGGGGATTGGTTTCCCAGTGCATGTGGAATCTTCCCCAACCAAGGATCAAACCTGCGTTCCCTGCATTGGCAGGTGGATTATTAACCACTGGGCCACCAGGGAAGTCCTACAAGTTTTTTTTTTAAGTAAGAAATAAATCAGTATAAGAATGATTGGAGGCCAAGTTCCTCATCCTCCTATATAAACAGGGTTGCTCCAGCCGACTTCAGCTCCTTCCTGGAAGTAGCCTGAAACTTTTGATGAGTGGGAGTGCTTCCCCCTGGTCACTGCACAGTGCTTCAGGAAGAAGGCTGGGCTGGGGTCACAGCACAAGATGCATCTCCTCTCGGAGCCCCTTAGCCAGAATAGCTCCTGATTATGTAGGTCCAGGGGCTTCCCTGGTAGCTCAGCTGGTAAAGAATCCACCTGCAATGCAGGAGACCCTGGTTCGATTTCTGGGTTGGGAAGATCCCCTGGGGAAGAGATAGGCTACCCACTCCAGTATTCATGGGCTTCCCTGGTGGCTCAGATAGTAACGAATCCACCTGCAATGTGGGAGACCTGGGTTTGATTCGTGGGTTGGGAAGATCCCCTGGAGGATGGCATGGCAACCCACTCCAGTGTTCTTGCCTGGAGAATCCCCACAGACAGGGAAGCCTGGGTTCCAAAGAATCAGACATGATAAGTGACTAAGCACAGCATAGCATGTAGGTCCAGTCTCTGTCCCTACTTGCTGCCACTATGACTTTAGTGTTGAAATCTGGGCCAAAGTCAGCTTATGGGACCCGATGATCAAACACCTTGTTCTCCACCTGTGACCAGCCGTGGGATCTAACACAATGCAGGACCTGAGCCCGGTATGGCTAGTGAAGAGCAAGCAGACTGTGACTTCTGAGCTGAGAACCCCCACCCAATACAGTGACCACAGTCTACTTCTTGGACTTGAGATCAACTGCTGTGAGACCCAAGTGAGTCTGCCTCCCATCTTTCAAGGAGGGCCCTGTGCATATATCCCCAAGACCTGGTCACCTTTCCCAGCACCCACTCCCCTGCCCACCCAGCCCACTCTGGCTCTGAGCTTCACCCTCCTGTTGTGTATCTGGCTGGTGGAGACCTGGTCACAATGAATTGGGGTCTTCCCAGGTGGCTCTAGTGGTAAAGAACCCACCTGCCAATGCCAGAAGCATAAGAGATGTGGGTTCAGTCCCTGGATTGGAAAGATCCTCTGGAGGAGGGCATGGCAACCTGCTCCAGTATTCTTGCTTAGAGAATCCCATGGACAGAGGAGCCTGGCAGACTACAGTCCATAGGGTCACAAAGAGTCGGACACAACTGAAGCAACTTAGCATGCATCCACGGACAATGAATTGGATGATGTGTTAATAAGTTAGTTCTCCTAACCAGCTTAGGAGGCTCTTGAAGGCACCATTTTTTATTCACTTTATTTCCCCCAACGCCTGCTTCAGAGAATGTTCTCCATCAATGTGTGATCAGTTAGAGAAGGAGGAAGGCAGTGAAGTGACAGAGTCTTGTGCCCAAACCAGACTGTGAGCTGCCTGAGAGCAGTGGCTTCTGAGAGCTCCTGAGAGCACCGCCTCCTCCTCCCCCTCTGTGTCCTCCCACAGCAAAACCCAACATAAGACTAGGCTCAGAATGGGCACGTAGATTACTTCATTCAAGATTTTAAAAGTCTCCACCAATAAGGACTTCTGAATAATATCTTTATTTAGCTCACGTAGATAGATATTTCCTACACATTTCTGGATACCTGGGTTAGAATTTTCTTCATGCCTCTCAATAAGCTGCTCTTAAGCTCTCGTATATGATAAATACAAACATGCAAATACAATACAGGCTAAAATGAAAAGGTCCTTGCATACAAACATTTATAAAAAACTTTTTAACACAGGGTATATTGAAAGGAGATACAGTGGAAGGTTACTTGATTACCACCCCCTCCCTCCTGATCCAGTCCTGGTGCCTGGATTTGGGCCCTCCCTCTGCTCTCTGCTTCTGTTAGACACAAGTTTTCAGCCCTCCCTGGACAGGAACAAGGGCCTCACAAGGCCAGGCAGCAGCCCCACCCCTGCCTGCAGAGAGGAAGGTCGTCTCCCAGGCAGAGTGTCCCAGACCCTAGTGGTTAGATTGCTCAGTCTTGTTTAAGCAGGAAGACCACCTCCATGTCAGTATTCTGAATTGCCTCTTCCCTTCAGTCTTGATGGCTCCCAATTGTCAAAGAGATTGGTCAGGCCCTGGTATGACCTGCTCTGAATGTTTCTTAAGCCAGTCAGCCTCCAGGGAAAGCCAACCAGCTTGTGGGCCGGGCGCAGGGGCTTCCCAAAACCTCTTTAGAGGTTTCCAGAGACTTGAGGACCTTCTAGCCCTTCCAGCACAACTTCAGAAGGGCTCCATCAGCTCCTGTGTGGCCCCTCATGTGTCCGCTATCTGTGGTCAGTGTGCAGAAGGACAAGTCCAAGGTGGGGGTCAGGTATGATTCCCTCAAGCTTGCCCACAGCTCAGACAGCAAAAAAATCAGCCCGACAATGTCTGTGGGTTTTAGGCTCCCCTGGGCTAGGCCCCTGGCCTGGGTGCCCAGACAAGGGCAGGGCTGTCTGTCCCCCAAGAGTGCATGGGCTGTGTAGGCTGCAGGACTCTGTCCCCTAAGAGCGCATGCGCACCTGAAAGTGCTCACAGCGGTCGTGCTTCATGGTCAGCCCATACAGGGGGGTCATGTCCACCTTCACACCCGGGGTCACGTGGAATTCCACCTGATGCAGCAGGATGGCCAAGAAGAGAAAGACCTCCAAGCGGGCAATGGTCTCACCAATGCATTTCCGCTTGCCCAAGCCAAAAATAATCACCTTCTCACTCAGTACTTTGTTGACGGTGCCATCACTAGTGAGAAACCGTTCTGGCCGGAACTCAGATGGATCCTCCCATAGCTTCCTGTAATCAGAGAGAAGCAGCTGAAGAGGCAGCCTGGGGACTCAGAACCATTAAGCGGGTTGAGCCCCAGCTGAAAAGAATAGGGTTCAGGCAAGCGGCCCAGAGACAGCAAAGTGTGAAGCTCAGGAGCAGGGGAGCTTTCCCTGCCCCTTCTCAACTTACTGGTCATGGTTGATCTGCCACTGGTTCACAAAGACACAGCGCCCCTTGGGGATGTAAAAGCCATTCAGACTGGTGTCTCTTGTGGTACTGAGGAGGGAGGAAGCTCAGTCAGGCTCAGGGCCACAAGGAGATCTCCCTGCCTCCCATACCTTGTCCTCCCTACCACCCTGCTCAGGTACATGAACTGAAGTAAGGCCCAGCATCAGACAGCAGCAGATCCATGGGGCCTCACCTGTGTGGGATGGTGAGGGGGACGAAGGAGGAGTGTCGGAAGGTCTCCAGGATGAAGGCCTCCAAATAGGGCAGCTGGGGTCTGTCAGAGAGCCGGGGCCACCGCGCCCTGCCAATCACTGTGTCTGCAGAGCATAGAGGACCAGACAGGTCAGGGGCCACTCAGACCTTGGCTGGGCCTCCTGCCTTGAGCACTCTGAGGGAAGCCACCACCTACCCAGCTCCTCCTGAATCTTTTTTTGCACCCTGGGGCTTGTCACCAGGTACAGGAGGCTCCAGGAAATGGCAGTTGTGACTGTGTCAAACCCTGGCCAGGGGAGAACACAGGGAGAAGTTAGATGCTTGGTGGGTCAGGGCAGCTGGCCATAGGAATGGTATAATGGGGTAATTCATACCAGCTCCAAAGAGGTCTATCACGATATTAATGATCTTCTCATCCGACAGCTGGATATTGGCATTCTCGTCCAGCCTCTTATCCTGGCAGTGCTCAATCAGGCTGTCTGTGATGTCCCGGATGTGACCCTGGGTAGGGAAGGCCCACAGGTAAGGAAGATCCCAAACCCAGAACTGCCTCTCCATCCAGACCTGGTCCCTTCCCATCCCTAGGATCTTCATCCAAGAGGTGACCACACTCACCCACCCCTATCCCCCCAGCTTCTCTTGTCTTTCCAAGGCTCTCTCCTGACCCAGAATATTTGCAGCCCCAACTCAAGGGACACTTTACAGAGTCTAGTAATATTATCATCTGCACATGCCCTTTACACCTTTCTGTCTCATGAGGCCAGAAGACCAGCTCTTCTTGGTTCCTTCCAAGACCAACTCTTCTTGGTTTCTACCACAACTAACTTGTCCTGCATGGACTGGCTCTACAGTAGATACTGCTGTGTGATGGATAGTTAGAAGGGCTGGACAATAAAAAGTTTTATTTTCCTGCCAAGGATGGGATCCCCTCCACTACTGGCTTCAAAATCCCAGGCTGAAGGCTTGTGAAAGCCTCCAAACTCCACTCTGCTCCAGCTATCTCTGACTTCTGACCCCTGACTCTACCTGCTCCCTACCACCCACTTGCCCCTCCCTAGGCTCTACCTTCTCAAAGGTTTTATAGTGTTCCTTGACTATCTTCTGTACAAAGACGTAGAACCTCTGATTCAGGTCCTTGAAGAGGTCCAGGGCAGTGTTGGGCAGGTAACGGAGGACAGGAATGAAGTCAGCTGGGTTCCCGGAGGCAGTTATCTCCCCAAACTCATTACTCAGGTTGATGAGGCTAAGAAACTCTTGGTCATCGTGTTCATAGCGCCGGCCAAAGCATATGGCACAGATGACATTGGCCACTGAGACCACTACATATCTGTAGGGGTCAAAGTGCCCAGGCCCTGACATCAGCTCCTGAAACTTGCCCAGGAGGTACTCGGCCTCCTTGCTCACATGCTCTTCCAGATAGCAGGACGACAAGGATGCCGGGTCTGAGGCTGTGGAGAAACTCTTCAGGGCATTCTGGGCCAGTCGTCTCCGGGCAGCCCACACCGGTCCAGAGTCTGGGTTGAAGGTCATGCTCTGGCCATCAGTGATCAAGGTGAAGCTGTAGAGGTCGGGGCGGCCCTTGAAATCATCGCCCTGCCGCACCAGGGCCTGCCGGATGGTGTCCAGGCCGCTGAGCACCAGCACGGGTGTGCAGCCAATGCGGATCTGCAGCACGTCCCCATAGCGCTGGCTCAGCTGCGACAGGACCATGTGTGGGTTCTTCCCCAAGGTCAGCACGTGCCCGAGCAGGGGCCAGCCCCAGGGCTCTGGTGGACTCTTCAGGCCTTGGGGGACCTGAGGCCGCCAGGTCCTGACCACCCAGAATACCAGGCAGAAGACGGCAGAGGCCAGAAGAAGTTCTGTGGCCGAGATGGGGATGGGGAGTCCAAACACAGAAAACATGATCCACGTAGATTCCAAGGTGGCTGCTGAGAGGTGAGATGGGAGGAAAAGGTCAAAAGACCTGACAGGTGGATGGAAGGAGCCAGTGTCCTAAAATGTCAGCACACCAGTCAAGAAAAGGGAAAACCTTATCCAAAACTGTTCACTGGGCATGAAATGGGAGAAGAGATAGGAGAAGCTGTTTGTGGAGCTGCCAACTCCATACCAAGAATTTCAGTTATTCTTCATTCAGTCCCGGCCACAGCCTTTGTGGTAGGCAGCTCTGAGGCTCAGAAAAAGTACATAACTTGCCCAAAGTCACACAGCCAGCGATGACAGAATCCAAACCCAATCCAAACTTGTCTAGTTCCAGAACACCTTACCTGCCATACCAATCTCAGTGTCAGTCTGTGATTTCCATAGAACACCTATACTATTATTTATTTCATATTTTTCTAAAATCAACTTTAAATCCACCCACTTAGCACTGTTTCACACAGTAACATCTGTGTGAAAATACAGGTTTTTTTTTTTCCCCTAACATATATAAAAATAAGCACATAATCGATGTCTATCACTCAATTCCCCTTGAGTATTACCCACCCAACTTGGGACAACCCTACCAAAGAACTAAGGATCCCCTCTTCTTCAGCCACATTTCACACTGGGGGAAACTGACCTCCAGAGGAGGCACTGACTTGGCTAAAGGCACCCAGCTCTCAGACAGAGCCAGGACTCAGACCTCTTAGGTAACATTCCCTGGGAAGATTCATGGCCCAGTCTTCCCTGTTCTATGTTCCTGTCATAGGTACAGGAGTGGTCAGATCAACTGATGGAATCTTCTTAGTACCGTCAGTTCTGTACTGTTCAAAGCCAGGATCTAGGGAATCTGGCCAGACACCGGAACACAGTGGGGAGGGGATAGGGGACTGCCCCCTTTCCTTACTGTCTAAGCCACAGTGCCCTTAGCCCCAGCTTTCTGAGCTCAGCAGACTCACAGTTTAAACGCAGCTGGAAGCCAACTAGATTGAGGCTCCCGTCACAAAATTCCAGGCCAAGGTTTTCACTGGGCTCAATTCTCAATGAATGAATAGTCTGGACCTCCCCCATTTGCCAGTCACTCAAGAGCTGGGAATAAATGGAAGGATCCTACTAGGCAAAGGTTGTAAGAAAACTCTGGACTGGAATATGAGAAACTAGGAATGGAGCTAAACTTAACTGACACTGACCCAATACTTTCTCTCTCTAGGTTCAGTCTAGAAAGGGTGTGCAAATTCACGGACTCCTCTCTTTGAGGTGTGGGGCTATGACAGGGGCATCTTACTGATGCCCTGGACTGGAGGTCAGGAGACAAGGGTTCCAGGCTTTATGACATGGCCTTTGATTGGACAGTTCATTTTACCCTTCTGGGCTTCAGTCACATCACCTGAGAGAAGAGATGGGACATGATCTCTGATTCAGGGTACCCAGCTGATCTCAGATAAGAGAAAACTCTGATCTTTCCTTTGAGGTTAAGCATAGTCTGACTAGCGAAGTTTCCCTACAGAGGAGC
The DNA here is from genome assembly GCA_006410735.1 of Raphicerus campestris. Taxonomy (NCBI): domain Eukaryota; kingdom Metazoa; phylum Chordata; class Mammalia; order Artiodactyla; family Bovidae; genus Raphicerus; species Raphicerus campestris. Next base: position 29,007 of record SJYW01031851.1, on the reverse strand, counting down.
CACCCAAGATGGGGAGGTTGTATGGTTCCTACCTGAACTACTATAGCTGTCTGTCTAGGGAGGCTTCCTGAAGGAGCTGAACCCCAAAGCACACTTGAGTCCAGACTCCTTGAGTGAACTGGGGATACCACTAGGCCTTGGCATGCCATGGGGTCCCCTTCTGCACACTGGGTGCTCCAAAGACCCCTAGCCTTAGTAAGATGGTAGGAGGCCAAGAGAGGTGTGATTGCTGAGTTTTCAGGGTCAAGTTTTCTGCAGAGGGCAGTCTCTCACACTGATCCGCCCCCAGCAGAGGCCAGAGAAGACAGTGGAACAGGGAAGGCTCCTGGACAATGCCCAGGACTCCCTCTCAGATCAGCCTCCCTTGTCCAGCCAACACCTCTCAGCACTGACAAGCTATGCCTCCGGAGCATGGCCCCAGCCAGGAGCAGCTTTTGGATAAGGCAGGGTACAGCTGGTAAGAACCCAACTTGCCCCCTTATCCACCCTGACCACTGAGAAGCCTCCTTTTTTTTTTTTTTTTTGAGCTGCTAGACCAGGAAGACATGGAGGCATCAAAATTTTCCTTTTGGCAGAGGGAAGCAACAACCCAGAAACCCCCAGCACTCACCTGTGGCTGTGAGGGGGTGCAGAGCTGGGCTAAGAGTGGTCTCTGGAGCCAGGGACCCCAAAGAAGATCAGGGAAGGCTCCAAGGAATTGTCACCTTCAGAGTGAGGGTGAAAGCAATGCTACCTTTATAGGCGGCTTGGGCGTGTGGCCACGCCTCCCGGAGCACGAGGATGGGAAAGAGGGAGGGGCAGGGGGGAGGGAGGGGAACTGGTCGCTTTTGGAAGCTTTGGGACGGAGAAGGGAGGGGCGAGAGAGGAAGCTGGGGGATAGGTAAGAACCAACTCTGGGGATGCCTCAATCAAGAGCTGGCTCTTAAAGGGATGAAGGCTAGGGACACNAGGGAGGGGAACTGGTCGCTTTTGGAAGCTTTGGGACGGAGAAGGGAGGGGCGAGAGAGGAAGCTGGGGGATAGGTAAGAACCAACTCTGGGGATGCCTCAATCAAGAGCTGGCTCTTAAAGGGATGAAGGCTAGGGACACTAGGGACACTCAGTTCCAAGGTACCCCTGGACAAGCACAGAGCCCAGGTGGGGAGGAATTTGGGGAAGAAATCCCATGCTAGCCCGAAAGAGGGTATAGGGGTGCTCCATCCCAGGGCACGGGGACCAGTCACCCTCATTTTTGCACCCACTGAACACTGGGAGTGCTTCCTCTTCTCCACCAGCAGATAGGACCCAGGCTGGCAGGCAGGGGCGGAGTTGCCGGGGATGACCTCCTAACCCCTGTTATTGAGTCCAGGCTCGCGTGAGAAGCACGGCGACCCCAGCCCCGAGGTCACTAGGGCCGGAAGGCCAGAGGCGCCGATGGGCTGGCCCCTTCCCCCAGAGCCTCCCCCACCCCCAGAACCCCCAGAGCCCGGACGAC
>SJYW01031851.1:1315-25069 GCA_006410735.1 Raphicerus campestris | reverse complement strand
ATTTTTCAAAATGTTTAAAATTATCCCCCTGGGATAAGAAAGTTGCCTTGGAAATTCACTTGCAATGAGATCCCACCCATGCGTTTATTTATGAGCAAGTGAAATTTTACCCTCCAAACCCTGCGAGATCTTATGTTTTTAGTGAGTTATTGAGTCACTGTGTAAATTCACCCATCCCTGTTTCTTTTAAGGAAGAAGTTGAAATCACTCTGCAAAATTCAAAGTGATTTTTCTCATTTCAATTCCATTTTGTTAAAATCCCATATGTACTTAAAAGAATTTTTTTTTGTTCCACTTCTCTGTTTTTTAATGAGATGTAAATAGATGGGTGTATGTTGAGGCTCCTGGGCAGAAACACCTCTGTGTGTAGGGTGTTCAGAAGCAATGTGTTATCTACTTGGGGATCGGTGGCTTGCTGCATGATGTAATGGAACAGACTCTTAGGCTTTTATTGCAAAGCATGTTCTTGCCATCTTGGGCTTGATGTTATTTCTACCCTAAAGAGAAATCAACATCACTGAAGCTCTCTTGCCTAAACACTGCCGCTGTCTAAATCTTTTACCTGACATCTCTACCCTAGTCAAGTTTTAACTACTATCTTCTTTAATACATCTGTCGCTTTGTCATTTCCTTTGTGAAACTGCATAGACTATGGTTTGCCAGCTCATAATGTTCCACTCCAGTTATTAATTCCTTATTTTTAGAGTTTGGTGCCTACCTGCATGCTTATTTTATATCTAGCAAAAATAAATGGATCATTTCATTTTGTGCTGTGCTGCTAAGAGTTTTGACTATCTTGCAAATAGTTTTCTGACTCAGATGTATAAGCTTTAAATAATGCCATTGCATTCATTTTTTCCTTTTGTTGTGAATCTGCTCTGAGTATTTGCTTTGAGACGGTGAGATGCCTCATGTATTGAGCTTGCTATTACTTGCAGTACTGCATTTTGCAAGTGCCCGACTGGCACTTCTTAACCGATTTGCCTGACAGTACGAGCACATTAACTAAGAATGCAGTTTGAGAGAAGTACTATTTGGAAATACACTGCTTGTCAATTGATCATTGAGGACCAAGGAGGGAGCAGATTATTGGAAGTTAGTGTAAGAGTTTCTGACTTAAGCAATTTTATGTGTCCTCACATGTGACATCATCTCTGTTTTTTCTTTAAAAGTTGTGACATGAGTATAACCTGATAAACAAAAATTTAAATGGTTATTGATTAAAGAATGTTACATACTTTTTATCGTATAGACATAAAGATTCTATAGTATAACCAATTCAGTCTTTATTAATTAAAGCATTTGTTTGGTTGGTTAAATAATCTACTGGACTATATTTAGAAATCTGAACCTTTTCCAACCAGCCCAGTAGATGAATAATTTTTTTTGTTTCCTTTGAAACTGTGTTCATCTGGGCATGACTTGGTCATGTCTTCCTTTGGAAGAGCTCACCAAAATAACACAGAGGCACTGTTCCTTTAGAGACAAAAGTGGGCATCGTTCACAGTTAAGAATTTTTAAATGGTTTGCATCAGAGACCATCAAGGAAGAAGACAGCCCTTTTGTCGTGGGTGTGGGTGACCGTCCTACCCTACCCAAATGTCTTAACGGAATGTGACCTTGTAACCTGACGCTCGTACCTTGGTGTCAGCCAATCCATCATGATCTCAGGATTCCGGAGGTCCATTGAGGATAGTGATAAGAGACCACCTGGGCCCCAGTGGTAAATCAAGGAGCCCAGAGTTATTAACTTCTGTTTAGAAGAGGTGCACGGCAGGCCCAGAGCCCATGCCTCCTGCAGCACTGAGCTGCTGGGAGGCCCGTCTTGCCTTGGGAATGAGTGTCGCTTTTTGATTTCCTGTAGTTACGCCAGGAAGCATCAGTGCAGTCTCCTAACTCTGTGGCCTGCTTATCTGTTCCTCTCCTGTGATCTGCAATCTAGCTCCTGTAAGAGAAAAGGAGATCCCAGCTTCCCCAGACTACCTGGAAATAGCCATTTACTGCATAGGGGTGTTCTTCATCGCCTGCATGGTGGTGACGGTCATCTTGTGCCGGATGAGGAACACGACCAAGAAGCCAGACTTCAGCAGCCAGCCGGCTGTGCACAAGCTGACCAAGCGCATCCCCCTGCGGAGACAGGTAACAGAAAGTAGATAAAGAGTTTGAAGAATTTTACCTCTCCCCCACGCCCAGCCAGCTCTTGGGTCTCTTCCTCTGCTTCTGTGCTTCTACTTTTGGGAGCATCCTTGTGCCAGTGGTTCTCACCGGCCTCTTGCTTGGCATCCGTCCAATCAGTGTCTGGAGCTTAGAAGGTCAAGTCCTGGTGCACTGGTGAGGTCAGCTGAGTCTAGTTCTGAGGGTGAGAAAGCCCAATGGTGCGAGACTCTGAGCTCATCTGCAGGACTGGAAATAACCCAAGGGGCAGCACCCTGGTGCGTTTGGTGGGACTCACCAAACACACGTGGCATAAGCCCTCTTTGTCCCTGTGATCGAATGCTTCTTTTGGTGATAGACTGATGCCTGTTGGAAAGGAAGGGATTCTGGTTTTCTTGGACTTACTTTTTCTGAAGTCAAGGTCAGAAACCTGTACCTCGAGGTGTCTGAACTACTACCCCATGAGGTCTGTCTTAACTGGGTTCGGCTTCCACCTCTGATTCTTAAAATAGAATCCTATAGTTCCCCCAGTGGCTCAGTGGTAAAGAATCTGTCTGCAATGCAGGTGATGCAGGTTCCATCCCTGAGTCAGGAAGATTCCCCTGGAGGAGGAAATGGCAACCCACTCCAGTATTCTTGCCAGGAAAATCCCACGGACGGAGGAACCTGGCAGGCTGCAGTCCATGGGGTCGCGTGACTGAGCTCACATGCACACATATGCCTATAATATGTTATGATTCGGTGTTCGCATGAACATGACTGTGGATTTGGTGGCAGAATGATTTGTATATTGAATGGGCAGCTAGTTATTGTTACTCTAGGGCTTGTTAACCTCAGTCCTGTTGGTTCCTTGTTGCTTGTCTGCCTCCTGGTGGGTTTACTTTTGCTTCAGGCAGATGGGTCAAGATGGAGCCAACACCTCTGCCTTAAACCAAAGCCTGGCAAAGCTGGTGGGGCTGGAAGTGCTCACGAAGATGGAAGGGGAAGGCAGTGTTTCCAAAAGTACTTAGTACTTGGTTGCAATAAAGGCATGAGTTTTGAAACAGTAAGGAAAATGGCTAACTAACTCACAGGGTCTAACTCAGTGTGTGTGTACAGGACGGTTGTTAAAATTGCAGATTCCTTAGTTGCAGCCCCAGAGATTCTGGTTGAGTAGGTTTTGAAGAGGACCAGGAATCTGCATCTTAAGTAAGTCTTCAGATGATTCTGAAATGCACTCTGAGAAACTCTGGATTAATCCCAGTCCTACCCTTCCTGGGACTGCAGGTGGCAATGATATTTTCTGGACAAGGCATTAGGAAACATTAGGAACCAGTTGGTCAGCAGTGGTTTTGGCACAGATACGGCTGTTCTCAGCCCAGCTCCGAACTGTGGGCTGAATGGGTCCTTGTTGACTTCTTTGAATCTATGTTTCAAGCAGGTCTTTCTAAATGGAGGCTTAAAAAGAAAAAAAGTGGAGGCCGAGGGTAGCATTTGGAGTGTGTGTCAAGTGTAGGACAGCGCCCACATGGTGTTAAAAGTGACAGCAGGGTGAGGCAGGGGAAGAAGATGTCATTGGCTCCCCCTGCCTCCAAGAATGCTGTTTTATTAAAGTGGCGCACTGTCTTTCTCGGGGCTTCCCTGGTGACCCATCGGCAAAGAATTTGCCTGCAATGCAGGAGATGCAGGTTTGATTCCTGGGTTGGGAAGATCCCCTGGAAGAGGGCATGGCAATCCATTCTAGTGTTCTTGCATGGAGAATTCCATGGACAGAGGAGCCTGGTGGGCTACAGTCCATGGGTTTGCAAAGAGTCGGACACAACTGAAGCAACCAAGCATATCTTTCTTGGGGCCAGGGAAGTGATGGTGAGGCCACTTGCCTGCCTCTGGGCGAGTTCAGTCTTAAGATGACTCTTGTAACATGGTACCTTCAGTGACCTTTTGGTGGTGTGGCCACCCCTCCCCGACCCTCAGGACCATTTTTACAGCCATTTGGACCATTTTTACAGCTATCATCTTGAGATCCTGACTCTAGGGCTTTGAAAGAGGGAGTGGTATTCCCATCTCTATTATTTTTTTTTTCTAATAGGGAAAAATGCTACCTTCTGGAAGAAACCTTTAATTTGGTGTAGCTAGACCATTGTCCTGTGATTATTTCATCATGCTTTTTTTTTCTGCAGCTGTTATAGTGCTCTTCTTTTTATTTAATACAGAAGAAGCAGATGCCTTTCAAATCCCCTTGCCTCCTCTGACTGGTGTTTTTCTTCATTGTCCGTCTCAGTCTACGCTGGTCCTTTTTCCTGTCCTTCCCTGTGTGTAACTGAAGGCAGCATTCTGGTTCTTCCTCCTTGTTTATCCCTCCTGCCCCTCCTTCCTTCTTAATTTTCTGAGTGCTTAGTCTAACACGGGTTTCATGAAAGACATGGCCCGTGGCCTTTGCCAATGGCTCCAAAGTTATTTGGGGGCCTTCATTTGAGATGCAATGGCCTTGTGTTTCAGTAGGGTCAAATAGTGTAAGAGAAGCCGCAGAAAGTGGGCAGGTACCAGGCCCCTGGAAAAACAAATCTCTGGGCGTTTATTTGGGGGGATGTTGACACATCTCAGCTGCACATGTAGGACCCACTGATTCTTCACAAAGAGCCGTTCGTCCATAATAAGCATGGCCCCTTTGGTGGAAGAATGCTTATCAGATACCTGGATAAAAGAGGGTTATTGGACTGTGGCTGGAATGAAAAGCCCCAGAAAGGCCTGCAGATACGTTGATGACAGAGAGCATACCACAGGGATGCCAGGCATGCCTTTACCTGGCGACAGGTGAGCTGTAATTAGATGTCTTGGGGATGGACTGTTCCTCGGTATTTCCTAGGCACTTGCCGTCCTGCATGTGCCTGGAATTTCATCTTCTTGGCCCTGATCCTTGCCCCTCCCCAGACATGCACAGACCACATCTCACTAGATCCATCATTGCTCCCTTTTTAGAACAAGAGCGGATTTTTTTAAAAAATTGTTTTATCCTATTGTGAATTTTTTTGTTCACATTTACTAATATGAACTGGACTTACCAGTGTAAGACCAACATACGAGTTTGTTATTTGTTTTTACACAAAAATATTTTTCTCTGGTACCAAAGAAGAAATTCCTTGTGATCATTTCCTGGTAACCATGCGTTTGTTGAGGCTCTTTATGCATTCTGATGTTTGGGGAAAGAGAAATAGCTTTTTGGTGGGGGAGGTGGGTGGTGTAGGGCGTCTCCCCATTTCCTTTGGCAGGGATCCTTCCGTGTTCTGAGCTGGGGCTCAGACAAGGGGACCAGCAAGAGCCAGCCTAGAGAGGGGCCTCTGCCCAAGCCTATTGGCTCTTGTACAGGTCTCCAGGGCTGCTAGTGGACAGCCTGGCCATTGGGAAGTCTTCCTGACACATCCTTGAGTTGCTGGGTGGGCTGTACTTTTCATGTGTGGCACACATTAGTTCTTTGGGGACAGGGAGAAGTGTGAAAGAAAGTGAGCTGTTTGTTCAGGAGGTAGGCAGCATTGCTGGGTTTGTTGAGTTGGTTTCTCAGTGAGCACATCCTGTTCTTTTTCAAGAGCCAGACTCTTCCGTAGAGCGGGATGGAGATACACTGGCATCAGCAGATAGCCCCTCACATGCATGTACTTCATGCTATCTCACCACCAGCATCTCAGCACAGCACATCAGGGTTTGTGTATGTGTGTGTGTGTGTGTGTGTTATTTTTCTTTCTCCAGACTTTAATTTCACCCTCTTGATTACTGGTACAGATAGATCGAAAACCAGAGAAAATCAAGGTCAGTCAAGGTCATGTTTTATAACAGTATGTTTGAAGCAAGGGACACATTCCCAGGGACATTGTGAATGGGACAAAGATGGCATGTTCGGTTCGGGAGCCAGTTCTGGGGGCCCTGTTATGAAACCCACTGAATTCTGTGAAGGGCAGGCCCACATCTAGAAGCTCATTAGCTGCCTAGCAGCAAAACAGCGTGATCTTGGAACATTCTCTGTATTTTGGTCATTCAAGTGGTCTAATGGAACCTGGCTGGTTTCAGAAAGCATGTAGGTAATTGGATGGTCATGGATGGCTTAACTGGAATTTGCCCTTGCATGTGGGCGCCTGGCCCCCACTTGGCCGTTCTCTCCTCTCAGCTTCCATAAGACACGAAGTTCGGCGAAGATCAGACCTGGATTTGGGCTGATGAGACCGGTTGGGGTTTGATAGGTTTTCTCTGGGGAGAGGTTTGGGGAGGCAGAGACTTGCTAAAGGAGGAAAGTAAGTGTCAAATTAGCTCCCCTGCCTGTTTACCTAAAATTTTTCATGGAAGGAAAACAAATCCCCCCCTTCCCCCATCCCTAGACCCTTTATTTCATCCACCAGCTCTAGGTGGTGAAGGCACTTTGTTTGCTATTGGGGAGTGATAGGCGGTGCTTATAGCATCACTGTGTTAGCTCTGGGGCCTCGTGCTCTGGTTTGAGAATGTGGATCTGTGGACTGAGCGTCAGAGGGTTTCTCTGGCTGGCTGTGGCCCATGTGTGAGCCCTCCTCCTCGTGGCATCTATACCTCTGCCTGCCCTGTTCTCTGCAGGGCCCCCTCTTCTTGATGAATCAAATCTAGTATTAAAGGACAACACAATCTCTTGGTGGCCCTTTAAAAAGAAAAGAAAAAAAAAAAAACCACTTCCTTACCTAATCTCCTTTATGTGCTGTGGAAATAGGAGAAAAAGCACATTTAGTTAAAAGCTTGATTTATGACATGAGGACTTTATGGTAAAGAGATTCCAGAGAGTGAGGAAGCTGAGTGGAGACTGTGGCAAAACATGATGGAAAAGGGCCTGCCAGGATTTGGGAGTGGGGAAGCAGCTTATTTTAGAGTGTAAGTGTTTACTGTTTTAAGTAACTCAGTGATCACTATCAGTGGGATATTTTAAAATTAGAGGAAAGGAAACCTGGAACTGAAGGAGCATATCTGAAAGGGAAGGTTTTTATTTTGTGCCCCCCGCCAAAAGAGTGATTACCTGTGTTGCAGAAGCAGGATCAGTGGAATTCCTTGGAGAATGCGGTCCAGAAGAGAAAAGCTCTAGAAACATGGTGTTCCTCAGAGGAATTGCCTGCAAGGGATTGGGCCAGCCCTGCAAACACGTTAGCGCTTGGAGTAAGATGGAATGAAGAGAAAGCCAGTCATGTTTTACAGTCCCAGAGGGGATTTTAAAAGCATAGTAAAATGCATGGAGGTAAAATTATGATATACCTTGCGTAGACAGAGGGATTGAATTCTGTCAATTCTTCCACTTGGGACATTTTCTTTTCTTTTCTTTTCTCTTTGTGTATTTTTTTTTTTTTTTTAAACAGAAGTATCTTCCATATCTGTCCATGGAATCTAAACCTCTGCCCTTAATCTGAGCAAAGTTTCCATAACCTTCATCCTAGTGACAGCAACAAAGTTGGGGAAGGATTTCCACTTTCAAAGCTTTCGCATTAAAACCTTGTGGGAGACACTCTGTCTGTGGGGGAAGATGTGTATGGGTGTGAACTCTTGTCACGGGTTTGTGGACAAAGATTCCTCTGGGGTCACAGGTTAGCCGCGGAGCAGTTAACTTCTGACTGAATGCTTCGTTTTTCTTTCTGAGGCAGCCACTAAGCCCTATTTGTCATGAGGACTTTCTTAACTCTCCAGCTCTCCTCCTGCCCTGGGATTGTCCCCTGACTCCTTAATTTCTGAGGCTTGCTCTTCTGCCCACAGGACCCCTCCAGCCCTACCCACCCACCCTGGTTGTGAGCAGAGGGTCTCATCTTTCAAACTGTTAAGGCAAATCCTGCCCCTAGTGCTGGTGGAATTGCTTTCTCCCCTGCTGCACGCGCTCTGACAGACAGCGTCTCACACACAGAACAGTGCTAGGCTGCAAGTCTGCAGGCTTCCCCAGAGAGAGGGGTCGTCATAAACTCCCATGAATCCGAGCAGCAAATGACTCTAAAAAGATGCTAAGGGACCTCCTTGGTGGTCCAGTGGTTAAGATATCACCTTCCAATGCAGGGGGCATGGGTCCGGCCCCTGGTCAGGGAACTAAATTCCCATACACCACTGGGGTGCAGCCAAAAAAAAAAAGATGCTAAGAGAAGCCATTGTGGTGCTGGTAGCAAAACTGAGCTCTTAGCAGGTGCCAGGCTAAACGCTTTATGGGTATGACCTCATTTTACCCTCACAGTAGTTCAGTGACATGGGAACTGTTCTCAGTGCAGTTGCTCGGTCACATCCAACTGTTTGTGACCCCATGGACTGCAGCATGCCAGGCTTCTCTGTCCTTCACCAACTCCTGGAGCTTGCTCAAACTCATGTCCATTGAATTGGTGATGCCATCCAACCATCTCATCCTCTGTCGTCCCCTTCTCCTCCCACCTTCAATCTTGCCCAGCATCAGAGTCTTTTCCAATGAGTCAGTTCTTCACATCAGGTGGCCAAAGTATTGGAGTTTCAGCTTCAGCATCAGTCCTTCCAGTGAATATTCAGGACTGATTTCCTTTAGGGTAGACTGGTTGGACCTCCTGGGACTGGTTGGATCTCCTTGTTCTGTCCTTTTAACAGACAAGGAGACTCGAGTTTAGGAAGGTCAAGTGACTAGCGGAAGCTCTCACAGTTAGTGTGGGAACAGGGACCCCACAGCTCACAGTGCTGCCCTTGGTTCAGTGGGACTGCCCCGTCCCCACTCAGGGTCCCACACTGTAAACAGTTCGCAGGTGAAGGGTGCCAGCTAGGGTTGGTGGCACCAGCTAGGCTGGGGAAGTCACTGGGGACCCACCTGGAAGGATGCAGAGATGCCCCAACACCCAACCTGTAGCCCAGGGAGGAGATGAGAGCCAAGATCTTGTCATTTTTGACTCATTTTAGATGTCAGTATATTTCAAGAATATGCCCCATTTTCCATGCCCCCCACTCCTGCCCATGACATGCCTCAGCCCAGATCCTTCTCATTCTTAAAAATATTTTTGTCANAAAAAAAAAAAGATGCTAAGAGAAGCCATTGTGGTGCTGGTAGCAAAACTGAGCTCTTAGCAGGTGCCAGGCTAAACGCTTTATGGGTATGACCTCATTTTACCCTCACAGTAGTTCAGTGACATGGGAACTGTTCTCAGTTCAGTTGCTCAGTCACGTCCAACTGTTTGTGACCCCATGGACTGCAGCATGCCAGGCTTCCCTGTCCTTCACCAACTCCTGGAGCTTGCTCAAACTCATGTCCATTGAATTGGTGATGCCATCTAACCATCTCATCCTCTATCGTCCCCTTCTCCTCCCACCTTCAATCTTGCCCAGCATCAGAGTCTTTTCCAATGAGTCAGTTCTTCACATCAGGTGGCCAAAGTATTGGAGTTTCAGCTTCAGCATCAATCCTTCCAGTGAATATTCAGGACTGATTTCCTTTAGGGTAGACTGGTTGGATCTCCTGGGACTGGTTGGATCTCCTTGTTCTGTCCTTTTAACAGACAAGGAAACTCGAGTTTAGGAAGGTCAAATGACTAGCTGAAGCTCTCACAGTTAGTGTGGGAACAGGGACCCCACAGCTCACAGTGCTGCCCTTGGTTCCGTGGGACTGCCCCGTCCCCACTCAGGGTCCCACACTGTAAACAGTTCGCAGGGGAAGGGTGCCAGCTAGGGTTGGTGGCACCAGCTAGGCTGGGAAAGTCACTGGGGACCCACCTGGAAGGATGCAGAGATGCCCCAACACCCAACCTGTAGCCCAGGGAGGAGATGAGAGCCAAGATCTTGTCGTTTTTGACTCATTTTAGATGTCAGTATATTTCAAGAATATGCCCCATTTTCCATGCCCCCCACTCCTGCCCATGACATGCCTCAGCCCAGATCCTTCTCATTCTTAAAAATATTTTTGTCATTAAGGAAAAGTTCTTTGTTTTTCTAGAATGTAAAAGACATACATATGCATGGTAATCAAATTCAAATGCTTTAGAAGGTTCTGGAATAAGACTATTCCACTCCCTCCCTCCTCAATTTCTAACCCGTCTCCCCAGAGGTGACCAGGGCTCAGGCTCTCACAGATCCTTCCTGAGACGTGTTTTCAGGGCCCGTGTCCTCTCACCTCCTGTGGGAAGGCGGCCCCCACTCACTGTGTCCTGGAAACCTCACCAATACCAGAGAAGGCGGGACGGGCCTCCTCACCCAGAGCCGCTCCCCCCATCAACACCCCAGGGGTTTCTTCGTCTCCAAGTTCCCTGCACACTCTGCGCAGGGGTTCCAGTAACCCTGTGGTCCAGCGAGCAGGGCTACACTCCTGGTCTTGGAGAGGGTGTTCTGGCTGTGGACTCTGCCAGACCTCGTCCAGTTGGGGCCTGTCCTGTCTCACTGTCTCGCTGACTCTGACTGCTGTTCCCAGTCTTCTGGCCTGTGATCTTCAAGCTAGTTCCCACCGTGATGAGTGGTGATTTGTGCTTCTTCATGGAGGAGACCTTTCCGTCTGCAAACACCCATCTCTTTTGGCATCCATAGCTCACAACCTGATGCAGGGCATTAGGATTCAGGGAAGTGTTTTTGGCCAGATCTGTTCCTTGGAATCTCTCTGAGCTCTTCTCTGCAGATGGAGCTCAAGACGTATATGTGGTCACTGGAGGCTGGGGAGACGGTGCTACTGGTGGGGCCTGCAGCTGAGGTCAGCGTGTTGCGGAGGTGGATTCTGCAGCTTTTCATGTTTACCTTTGTTTTTTTTTCTTTTTACCTTTTCGTCTTTTTGCTTCTGCTCTTTGCCTCTGTGGCCCAGACACTTAGGTGTGAAAACTCTTAGAGCTTTATCTGTCCATGAGGCCCCTCTCAGCTCCAAAACTAATGACCGCTAAGTTCCTTTAAAATATGTACACGTATATATATCATTAAATACACACATAAATGTATATATATGTTTACTATGCTCATAGTGAGTAAGCATTGATCATAGAGTCTACATAATAAAATTTAAGCATGATTCCCTTTGACAAAAGACTGCTCAGAAGGCTCAGAAATGTTTTCATGTACATTTAAAAAGATGATAGAAATTCTATGTTAAAAATTGCCTTCTTCTTGATATTGTAAGTAATACTAATACCAGCTTCCTATTCCTGAAATGATTCCCCCCCACCCCCAATCTATTCTTGGACATCTCAGGTTTCCTAGCTGCTCTTTAAGGGCAGTCTGGGTTTAAGGAGAGTCAAGGAGGTTTTTTAAGTAGGACGTTCCCAGAGCAATCTTCTGGTTCCCTGTGGGAATGGTCCAGGCTCTGCCTTGAAAGTTCATCCTCTTTAAACTTGTTCATCTCGGTCCTTGCCATCTTGATGTTAAAAATGTTTGTAAGCACTGCTGGGGAGAAGAGTTGATGTGAGAATCATGTAGGGGATTGAGCCACGTTTGAGGGTCATGTCAAACCCGATTCCAGTTCCCTTGGGCCGGTCTTGTTCATGGTTTAGAATAAGGTGATGGTCAGGCAGCCTGTAATGGTACTTTCCTTTACAGAAACCACCAGAAAAGATGATATATTTAAGAAATAACTATTTTTTNACCCCATGGACTGCAGCATGCCAGGCTTCCCTGTCCTTCACCAACTCCTGGAGCTTGCTCAAACTCATGTCCATTGAATTGGTGATGCCATCTAACCATCTCATCCTCTATCGTCCCCTTCTCCTCCCACCTTCAATCTTGCCCAGCATCAGAGTCTTTTCCAATGAGTCAGTTCTTCACATCAGGTGGCCAAAGTATTGGAGTTTCAGCTTCAGCATCAATCCTTCCAGTGAATATTCAGGACTGATTTCCTTTAGGGTAGACTGGTTGGATCTCCTGGGACTGGTTGGATCTCCTTGTTCTGTCCTTTTAACAGACAAGGAAACTCGAGTTTAGGAAGGTCAAATGACTAGCTGAAGCTCTCACAGTTAGTGTGGGAACAGGGACCCCACAGCTCACAGTGCTGCCCTTGGTTCAGTGGGACTGCCCCGTCCCCACTCAGGGTCCCACACTGTAAACAGTTCGCAGGGGAAGGGTGCCAGCTAGGGTTGGTGGCACCAGCTAGGCTGGGAAAGTCACTGGGGACCCACCTGGAAGGATGCAGAGATGCCCCAACACCCAACCTGTAGCCCAGGGAGGAGATGAGAGCCAAGATCTTGTCGTTTTTGACTCATTTTAGATGTCAGTATATTTCAAGAATATGCCCCATTTTCCATGCCCCCCACTCCTGCCCATGACATGCCTCAGCCCAGATCCTTCTCATTCTTAAAAATATTTTTGTCATTAAGGAAAAGTTCTTTGTTTTTCTAGAATGTAAAAGACATACATATGCATGGTAATCAAATTCAAATGCTTTAGAAGGTTCTGGAATAAGACTATTCCACTCCCTCCCTCCTCAATTTCTAACCCGTCTCCCCAGAGGTGACCAGGGCTCAGGCTCTCACAGATCCTTCCTGAGACGTGTTTTCAGGGCCCGTGTCCTCTCACCTCCTGTGGGAAGGCGGCCCCCACTCACTGTGTCCTGGAAACCTCACCAATACCAGAGAAGGCGGGACGGGCCTCCTCACCCAGAGCTGCTCCCCCCATCAACACCCCAGGGGTTTCTTCGTCTCCAAGTTCCCTGCACACTCTGCGCAGGGGTTCCAGTAACCCTATGGTCCAGCGAGCAGGGCTACACTCCTGGTCTTGGAGAGGGTGTTCTGGCTGTGGACTCTGCCAGACCTCGTCCAGTTGGGGCCTGTCCTGTCTCACTGTCTCGCTGACTCTGACTGCTGTTCCCAGTCTTCTGGCCTGTGATCTTCAAGCTAGTTCCCACCGTGATGAGTGGTGATTTGTGCTTCTTCATGGAGGAGACCTTTCCGTCTGCAAACACCCATCTCTTTTGGCATCCATAGCTCACAACCTGATGCAGGGCATTAGGATTCAGGGAAGTGTTTTTGGCCAGATCTGTTCCTTGGAATCTCTCTGAGCTCTTCTCTGCAGATGGAGCTCAAGACGTATATGTGGTCACTGGAGGCTGGGGAGACGGTGCTACTGGTGGGGCCTGCAGCTGAGGTCAGCGTGTTGCGGAGGTGGATTCTGCAGCTTTTCATGTTTACCTTTGTTTTTTTTTCTTTTTACCTTTTCGTCTTTTTGCTTCTGCTCTTTGCCTCTGTGGCCCAGACACTTAGGTGTGAAAACTCTTAGAGCTTTATCTGTCCATGAGGCCCCTCTCAGCTCCAAAACTAATGACCGCTAAGTTCCTTTAAAATATGTACACGTATATATATCATTAAATACACACATAAATGTATATATATGTTTACTATGCTCATAGTGAGTAAGCATTGATCATAGAGTCTACATAATAAAATTTAAGCATGATTCCCTTTGACAAAAGACTGCTCAGAAGGCTCAGAAATGTTTTCATGTACATTTAAAAAGATGATAGAAATTCTATGTTAAAAATTGCCTTCTTCTTGATATTGTAAGTAATACTAATACCAGCTTCCTATTCCTGAAATGATTCCCCCCCACCCCCAATCTATTCTTGGACATCTCAGGTTTCCTAGCTGCTCTTTAAGGGCAGTCTGGGTTTAAGGAGAGTCAAGGAGGTTTTTTAAGTAGGACGTTCCCAGAGCAATCTTCTGGTTCCCTGTGGGAATGGTCCAGGCTCTGCCTTGAAAGTTCATCCTCTTTAAACTTGTTCATCTCGGTCCTTGCCATCTTGATGTTAAAAATGTTTGTAAGCACTGCTGGGGAGAAGAGTTGATGTGAGAATCATGTAGGGGATTGAGCCACGTTTGAGGGTCATGTCAAACCCGATTCCAGTTCCCTTGGGCCGGTCTTGTTCATGGTTTAGAATAAGGTGATGGTCAGGCAGCCTGTAATGGTACTTTCCTTTACAGAAACCACCAGAAAAGATGATATATTTAAGAAATAACTATTTTTTTCAAATGCAGACTATAATGAATGAGTGTAAACTGAGAAAACTCAGTAAAGCCTTGCAGGCTGCTGGGTGGGTGGGAGTGGGGAGTGGGGAGGGGAGCTTTCCCACAAGATTGTGAATAAAGAGGTATTTTTCTTTCCCCTAACTCTTTGTTCACTACTTTCTGAAACCAAAGTTGACTTGGTCATCAGCTAGTTCCCAGAAGGAATGGGGGAGAAGTAGACAGTGGTCCCCAATGCCTGGGTCTCTGGTTACCCTTGAATAAAGGCACTTGTTGCTGCCAGAATGCTTTTCCCATTTAATTTCTAGAGCTAGATCCTTGACATATTCTCCTTTACATTTCAAAAGATAGAGCTGATCAAAGAGCCGATTTTCCAGAAGTTTTTGTGGAATTTCATAAGCATAGCATTGATTCACCATCTGAGCTGGTATGCCAGGAGGAGATTGCTTATCTGGGGCTCTGATACAAGCCCAGGCAAAAAGGCAAGAATGAAGCCTGTGGGGGGCTAGCTGTGTATCCTCAGATGATATCTTGAGGGTTTAGGGCGGAAACAAGACTTTTTTTTTTTAATCAAGCAATATCTAAAAAATGTTGTTTGGAAGTCTGGTTTTAGGAACATACAAATTGGATGAAATCTAGCACATATTGCCTGGATGGGAGGACCAAGGAGTTGGAATCCAGCTCCTAAACGTTTGGTCTTAAATTCATGACTTTGGCCAACCCACCCTCTCCTTGCTTTCTAAGAGCTGACCAATGGCTGGGCTCTGGCCAGCTCCCAGGCTTCTCAGGTGGAGCCAGGATTACATCTGTGTCTTTGCATTTTGTATCCAGGTTTCTGCTGAGTCCAGCTCCTCTATGAACTCCAACACCCCATTGGTGAGGATTACAACTCGCCTCTCTTCAACTGCAGACACCCCCATGCTGGCGGGGGTCTCCGAGTATGAGCTGCCAGAAGATCCCAAATGGGAGTTTCCAAGAGATAAGTGAGTACTTGAGTGGGGACACATCTCCCAATGAAGACTTAAGTATAAATGGGGACACTGGGTTGACATTTTCTGTTTATGACTCTTAATTGCCAAAGTCTTATTGTGATGATGTCAACGGGAATGGGTAAGATTGTATTTCTAAATAATCAACTCCAGGAAAGACAAAGAACTGATTCTCTCATGGGCTCTTTTTAAATAGTTCTTTTAAAGCAGAACTACTAAGCCATGGCTGGTTAGCAAATAAAATGGTACCTTGTTAGCATTTTTTTCTTTTCTTTTCTTTTCTTTTTTTTTTACTTTCTAGATAATTTAGATCCAGTCAAATGGAATGTAAGTGGGATTGTCCCATTTATAAAACAGAATTGACATTCTAACTTCTGGTTGCTAGAACATGACTGTCCTATGGTTCATTTCTTTAAAGGGATTAGATATAGAATATAAATTGCCTTAAGAATCTTTACCCAACAGTGCTATTTTTAATAGTTATTAATAAAATATTGGGCTGTAAATCTTCAAATATGTTACCTGCCATTGAATTTCTTATGTTCCATAATATTTTCCTTATTGGGTGATATAGAGGTGTTCCAATAAGATCAGTCCAAGTGGGGCCGCCTGGGCTCTGGTGAAGGCATTGTTGAGAGCTATATATTCTTGGTCTGGCTTCAAGTTCATGGACTTTGGATTCTCTTGGGCTGGATTTGAATCCTGGCTTTGCCAGCCAATGGCTGGGCAACCTTGTATGAGTTATCTGATTCTTTTTGAACTTCATTTCTATAAAATGAAGGTCATAGTACAGACCTCCCAGGACTGAGCACAGTTCTTGGGTCGTGTGAATTGCCCTTCATAACCGGTGAGATCTGAACTTCAGATCTCAGCAAGATGGACATCCAGCCAGTGGACAGATCTTGGGCTACCAGCCATCCATCTTCCAGGCAGGGGCCAGCCCCCAGGTCTACTTTCTGAAGTGAATATGATGGTCACTGAAGGGCTGTCAGCTCATTTCCAGGCTCTCTCTTGTAGTGGTTAGAGTCTAAACAGCTTGAGAGTAATGGAAGGTAGAAATTGCTGACTCTACATCTGCATCGAATCAACTGGAATAAGCTTTTGACTTGCTTATGTACAGCTACCCTATTGGTCTTGACATTTGCACTGTCTTCTTGAGATTATGTCGAAGAGGTGTCTAATAACTAGAGAAGGAACTCGTGCACAGATTTGGAAATACAAAGATAAGCTTTTCCAGAGATTGGATGTGATGAGGAGCCTTTCTTTGGAAGGAGGGTTAGCTTACATGGCATTTGACTCACACAACTCCAACCAGCTTTGTTTCCTAACAGCTCATTTAGAGATATTAACATACGCCATAAATTAGAGCCAAATTATTGTACTGGTATCATTTTGTTAGAGGGTTAACAGAAGTGATTTTCAGTTTGCGTGCTGTTCGTTCATTCATTCAGGACTTGTTTCCTGCATTCTTAACCAGTGAGGCACCAGAAAAAAAGAATGACCTCTTCATCTGTGGAGTGTGAGAAGGGGCTGTTTCGGGCTTGACTAAACAAGTTGGTGGGTTCTTGTGCACGTTCCTATGGATATAGGACTGAGTTGGGGAGCTGTGATCATATTTTAAGAAATTGTAGCTCCCAGGTTCAAGTCATAGCTTTTGCCACTTGTGACACCTCCAGCAAAGTGGGAGTCTGTCTGTCAGCTCCCACTCAGAGTTCCCTGAGTGTGGAAAATCCAAGTGCTAAGCCTTTCAAAATTGTGTTTAGCACAGCCATAGGTAGAGCAGATTTCCAATGAATGAAGGCTATTTAGAAGCAGTTTATTAGATTGGAGGCAGACGTTGTACAAAGAAAGGATTGTTATGTTTGTAGTAGCAAGGCAATAGGACATAAATTAGCCATTTTTCCAATGCAAATGTTTATTTTCTGCCAAGATATTAAATTTCATTTTAGCTCAGGGTAGGAAGGGAATGACCTCAGCATAGCACACGCTACCCTTGGTCTTTGCTTTAACTTTTTCAAACCATTGCGTACTTAGCAAAAATACTGCTTACTAGTGGCAGCTCAGTACTTTGCTATGTTATACTTAAATGAAAAAACCACATTTGTAAGTGTTCCAAAGTCTCTTCCATTCTGTTGGTTTTTGGAATGTCCAAGGAGTCTGTATGGCTGATAGCATGATGCATGTAGCACTTCTGACCTTAGAAATTTAGTTTGTTGGGTTCACTTTGGATTTTCTTCATTATTAATTTTGGGTAGTCATAAGGATTTCCAAACTAATATGTCAGAAAAATCCCCCCTCTCTCTAGAGTTTTCTTTTTCCTTTAATGAAAAAACAGAGATTCCTTGAAATGCGTTTAAGATTCATATCTTGTAACTTGGCCCAGAATGTGACCATAAAATCCATTGGTATTTAAATAATAGTGATTTTTAAAGACATCACTTCACAGAGGAAAAAAAAAACAGGTTTAACGGTTTTTGTTGAGACATTCTAAATTACAAATCTTCGATGGGCTCAAGATCAAAGCTTCTCCTCATTAGCACTTAGGAAAGCTGACCACCTGACTCGCAAGGATACCTTCCTTAAAGAAAATAAATCAAGAATACAAATGTGACATTCAATAGTTGTTCCAGCAGTCACTGACATTCCCTAAAACGTCACTAAGAAAATACTCAAGCGTGTGTGTTCCCCAAGTCTCATTAGTTCCATATGATAAATGCTCCATGCTTTTGTAAGCTGCTGAAAGATTTTTATATTGAGTTCTGGAATTTCCCTCGCTGTACCAGATGCCGTGTACTAATCCTCCCTTTACACATTCAGGCTGACACTGGGCAAACCCCTGGGAGAAGGTTGCTTTGGGCAAGTGGTCATGGCTGAAGCAGTGGGAATTGACAAGGAGAAGCCCAAGGAAGCAGTCACTGTGGCTGTGAAGATGTTGAAAGGTGAGGAGGGTGGTGTGGGGAGGGAGGAGAAGTGGGTAGCCTTATCAAGAATGTTCCTTTTGTGTGAACTCTATCATGGCACGGGGTCAAAGAGCACATAGTTGACCTAGGGGTTGAGAAGTTTTCAGTATAAATCAGCATCTCGGACAGACTATTTATCTTAAGCAGTGTGCACTTATAAAAAAGAAAAGCCAGTTCTGTTAGAAAGTGGTAGCTCATTCCCTTTATATTTGGAAATGCTTAGAAAGTATTGACTCACATAGAGTTGATTAATTTAGATGAGTGTTGGCACGCTGGATGCAAAACACAAACCTTATCTTACAAATAAAGGGAAGTTGGCCTTTTTAGGGGGAGCCAAGAAGGCTCAGAGAGAGGAGGCCACTCCTCCTTTGCAAGAGGCACAGAGCGGGAATGGCTCTGGTCTGAGAGTTGCTTAGGAAGCTAAGAGGGAGCGCATGGCATTGATGCTGGTGCAGAATTGCTCACATGTTCAGGGATGAGTGATCAATGACCCAGAGATGTAGATGTCGAGAGGTGTTCGTGGGAGCCCGAACGTTTATGTGTTAACCTTCCAACCGTGCTCAAGGAGCCTGAAGACCTTTTAACCATTAACTTCATCTTCCCACAGTATTCTTTTATGAGAGGAGTTATAGGAAACGGTTACATTATAAATCCCACTGTGGGCATCTCAGAAAAGACATCCCAAGCAGAGTTTTTCCCACATGTCCTGGCAGACAGGTCTGTTCTCAGAATGTGGGTGGGTGGGGGGTGGGAGGAGTGTCATGCATTGTGGACACCCAGGAGTCAGGCTTTTTCTTTCTTTCATGGGATTTTGAGTCATCGCATCTCTTCCTGAGAGGAGGGAGCAGGGTAGAAATAGTTGGAAAGGGTTGGGTGTTTTTTTGGTTGTTTTTCCTTAGCTCTGGATCTGAATGGCTCCTCAGGAAAATGAGGACATTTTGAGCTGCTCCCCACTTTGGGTGTGATGCCTGGGGGGACCACAGACATCAGCCATGGCCATTTTAATAGCCAGTGGGCATCTCAGAGCTTAGAGAGGATCCCGTGTGTCACTGGAGTGGAGCCTCTCCCTCTGAGGGGCAGTGTGCACTCTTCTGTGGGCGTTCGTGTGGATTTTACGCTCCAGGCACTTATGTTGCTCTTCCTTTTGTGAAGCTAAAGAGCTTTATGCAGCATGGCTTCTGTCCATGGCCTAAGCTCAGATTTTCCCATATTGAATTAGTTCAGGTCAGCTACCTGAGGAAGAATCTTGCCACTTTTTGGAAGCTTAACTGCGAGCCAGGATATGCAGGACCTAAGTTCTTCTTGTTTGAAATTATGGAGCAGAGAGGTTTTTAAAACTTTAATTATCTTAATATGGGAATCCCAGCCCCTTGGGAAACCCATGGAAGGCGAGAACCTTCAGCCCCTCGAGATGCAGGAGCGGGTGCACACTTTTGTCCTGCTATGGGGACTTTCGTCCTTGTCTGAATCCATCTGTGAGTGCCCTGTGGGCTTTGAGGGCTCAGCTTAGCAGCCTGTGATCTAGAGAAAGTCTGAAGTATATGAAATGCCCCCATCTTCCTCCTGTTCCTCCTCCTCCACAGAAGTCCTCACAGTTGCTTTCAGGCCCCTTGAAATTTGATGTGGTTTTCTGAGATACTTGCAATCAGCCAGAGGATGGAATTGTTTCATGGTAGGGAAGAATGCCCCCATATCTGTGAGGTTTGCTGGGAAAGAATTGGCCTTAGCGCCCAAGGCGTATATAGTTTTCCTGACTTTTGACACTATTGACCCCAAATTAGCTATTTGACATGGAGGAGGGCAGTTCTCTGGGCATTTCCTGCTTCACCAGTAAGATGAGAGAGATGATTTGGAAAGTCTTTTCTGGTTCAGAAATTCAATTTCATTCTGTTTCAACCAAATATTCATCAACCAACAGCAGCAAAACTGATCTTTAATTTACCTAATGTTCTAGATGATGCCACTGAGAAAGACCTTTCTGATCTGGTGTCCGAGATGGAGATGATGAAGATGATTGGGAAACACAAAAATATCATAAATCTCCTTGGAGCCTGTACTCAGGATGGTGAGTAGGAGGAAAAAAATGCATTCATTCACATAACCCAGGGTTCGGCATCAGCGTCATTTTAGAAGCGTATAGATGTTTAGATCTTGCTCCTAGAGCCTCCTAAGCACGTGTTTAAAGTTCTTTTTAAAACCCATCTCAGGAAAGTGTTCCTGATGACCATGCCTGGGGTCTAGGAGGAAAGGTGGATGTTGGGTGACCCTGGATGGGAAGGCCTATAGGGTTTTTTGGACACAACCTAGAGGGTGTTTGGAAAAGGCCATCTCATTATGTTTTTGTTTAGTGAGTGCTAAGAGTGAATTCCCAACGTAAGAGCCTGCATTTTGGTTGACAAATTCTTCCCTTGAAATGGGATTGAGGAACCATGTCTTGCTATGGATGAGTCCTCAGGAGTGGCCTTAAAGGGGGGAGATGGACAGGAAGGACATGTTATCTTCCTCCGGGAAGTGAGGACCCTGACTTCTCTCATAGATAATCTGTGTCACTTTGGGAACCAGTTTGATGATAATTAATAAACTTGGAATGCCTGTTTTTTGCCTTGGCAATTTCCCTTTGAGGTCTCTACTGGGAGTCAGGAGACTGTAAAGAGTTATTGTAAGTATTTTTGGCTTTGTGGCAGCCACCCACCTCTACTGCTGGAGTGAGAAAGCTGCCGCAAACAATACAGAAATGAATTGGCCTCGCTGTGTGCCAGTAACATTTACACACGAAAACAGGCTGGTCTCTGCCATAGGGACAGTATTGCACGTGTGTATAAGGAGCCAAGCACTAGCTTGCAGTGTTCATTGCACAACGCTTGCAATGGTCCAAGCCTGAACACAGCCCATCGGGGGATGGATAAATACAGCATGGTATATTTATATGATAGACTCTATGTAAGTGTTACACGGAATGATCTGGATCTATTTTTTATCAGCCTGACTGGCTTCCAGAAAGATCATGTGTTGGGGGAAATTGTTGCAAAGCTGTGTCTTTATTACTCATTGATGTTGCTAAAAATAGTACGTCATTTATTGATACACATGTGTTTGTACAATTGTTAAAATTAAACGAAAGCAGCAAATTTATGGTAGTGGTTGCTTTCCAAGAGGGGGCATGACAAGAAAGCAGCACTCACGAAGCATTTCTGTTTCATTAAAGACTGTTGAGTCTACTGTGACCAGGTGTTTGGTGTCATTTGGGGGCAGATTAGAAGGCAGGTGTTCTATTTTTGTGTGTGCCGTTCTGTATGTTTAAATTAAAAAAAAAAAAAAGCACTGAGTTGTAATAACTACAAACTCCTTGGCAGAGCTGCTCCAGGGCAGCTCCGGGGTTCGCTGCCTCTCCAGCTTGTGTTTTCCATCCGCAGGGCCACTCTATGTCATCGTTGAGTACGCCTCGAAAGGCAACCTTCGGGAATACCTCCGCGCCCGGAGGCCACCCGGGATGGAGTATTCCTATGACATCAACCGTGTTCCCGAGGAGCAGATGGCCTTCAAGGACTTGGTGTCGTGCACCTACCAGCTGGCCCGGGGCATGGAGTACTTGGCTTCCCAGAAAGTGAGTCCTTCCCCTTCTCCTCAGTTGGATGGATTCCAGTGAAAAATGTCTGAAGAAAACAGGCCATTTGGACATGCTTGTTTGCCGAATCAAGCCCTGGCCTGTCTTGTGCAAACTGGAAAATAAGTCTTGCATTATTCATACTGGGGTTTGATGAACTCTTTAACAGCCAGAGTAGCATCCTAGACCTGTAGCAGCGCCACAGAGTTGAGCAGAGAAGATGTCTCTTCTCAGAGATGGGCTGGCCTGCACCCTTTGGGGAACCAGCTTTCCAGATGGACGGCAGCGGGGTTAGGGGGCACTGCCTTTGATGCCGATGATCTGCTGGCTTTGTTTTGTGGTTCTTGAGTCTCTGGATGTGGACGTTGGGTGTCGTCTCTGTGGTTTTGAGTTTGAAATGATATTAAAGATTCTAGGGACGGAGATCAGATGATGGGGTGTTTTGGTAACGTTGAGTGCCAGGTATTCTCTGGATTGATTTTGTCTCATTTCACGAGGTGACCCTCTGCGGTTAAAAGTTGGCCAGGTCCCCTGAGGTGAATCACTTGCATTCCAAGCATGCTGCACGCAGTTGGAACTTGAAACATCTGAGTTATTCTGAAAGCAGTTAGACGGGTGCCCAGATGTCCCCTGGGGCATTTTGGATTGGCCCCAGGTGCTCTTCCCTGGCCCACGCTTCGGGGATGGTCCATAGCTTCTTCCTTGGGCAGAGGTGGGTCAGTTCTTATCTGCTCTGGAGTGTCATGAAGCATCAGTAATTGCTCGCGTCCCCAAAGAAGTAAGAGCCTCTGGTGGGCGTGGACCCTCTGTTCCCCTGCGGAATCTTGGCCGTGCCGGTCATTGACGGGGCAAGGTGGCCACTGTCAGGCCACACCACGTGGCTTGATTCAGGAAGGGCCCTGCTGCACCTCGGCCCCTGCTGTCTGTAGTCAGGAGAAAACACAGCCAGAGTCACCATGTGTTCTGGGTTTTTTTCCTTAGCAAAAGAGTCCAGAGTTGAAGATTAAAAAAAAAAAAAGTTTTTTCCTGTAAAATCTCCTAATATATAGATTTTAGGAAACCAAGACAGAGTGGAGTTATGTGTGTGTACGTGTGTGTATGTGTGCAACAGACTTTGCCAGCTGACGAGTCAGACAATCAGATCCAGAATGTGGGACATTTGACAAGACATTGCTTCAAAATGTCAGAGTCAACAAAAGATTGAAAAAAAAAACCAAAAATCCTGCAGAGAGTGAAAAGAGGCTTAAGAGTCATGACAACTAAATGTACATGTGTGATCCTGGACTAGGTCCCTGTTCTGGGTGAGAGGTAGGGGGACAGCTTTTGTAAAAACTGTTTATGAACACTTAAAATATGTGTATGGACTATATATTAGATAATGTGGCTGTTTCACTGTTAAATTTGGAGGCAGTGATACAGGTCTTGTGTTAAGGTAAGAGATACCTGCTAATGAAGTCTGCAACTCATTTTTAAATGATTCAGCCACAAAAAGTGCATGTGTGTGTGAATGTGTGTGGAGAGCCTGGGTATAGAGAGAAAGAGCAAGGAAGCATAAGAATTGAATCTGGCAAACATGGATGTCCATTGTTCTATTTTACCTTTTCTGTAACTTGGAACGATTGCTAACTAAAACCCTGGGAAGACATCCTGCCTGCAGGCTGCCAGATCTGACCCTCTGGTCCTTCTTGCTCTGTCCTCCTGCTTTGGTATGGAGGGAGGATGATTTTAGGGGCTCAGCAGGGAGCTGCTCTTGATAAAAGTGGTAGAAGGCTGGCCTGGTGCTTTTATTAATCCTTCAGCGAATATGCCTGAGTGTTTCTGATTCGGATGCCTGGTGTGCTGGGTCAAGCTCCCTGTGGGTGACCGGAATGGACGCCATCCTCAGCCTCTTGGAGGGGGGACACTCCAAGAGGGGGACAGCAGGTGAAATCAACAGTCAGTTCAGTTCGACTCTTTGCGACCCCATGAATTGCAGCACGCCAGGCCTCCCTGTCTATCACCAACTCCCGGAGTTTACCCAAAACTCATGTCCCTCGAGTTGTTGATGCCATCCAGCCATCTCATCCTCTGTCATCCCCTTCTCCTCCTGCCCCCAGTCCCTCCCAGCATCAGGAACTTTTTGAATGAGTCAACTCTTCGCGTGAGGTGGCCAAAGT
>SJYW01031850.1:9568-41653 GCA_006410735.1 Raphicerus campestris | reverse complement strand
TGGAGAAGGAAATGGCAACCCACTCCAATATTCTTGCCTGGGAAATTCCATGGACAGAGGAGCCTGGTGGGCTACAGTCCATGGGGTTCCAAGAGAGTTGGACACAACTTAGTGACTAAACAACAACAACATACATAATATGTTGTTATGTTATGTGATTATAATATGTGATTATTATGTAATATACTATGTGATTTTCCACATCCTAACGTAGATTCTCTGAAGTACATGTNCCATGGGGTTCCAAGAGAGTTGGACACAACTTAGTGACTAAACAACAACAACATACATAATATGTTGTTATGTTATGTGATTATAATATGTGATTATTATGTAATATACTATGTGATTTTCCACATCCTAACGTAGATTCTCTGAAGTACATGTGCCCAGTTTATTACGTTCCTCTGTTATTAGACATTTGAGGAGCTTCCTTTTTTTTCCCTACTCTAAAAAAAAAATATTTGCACACCAGGATTTTACTGTATTTTGATTTATATTCTTAAATTTCTCAAAGTGGAATGTCTGGATCAAAGATTAGAAATATTAAAATTTTGATTCAAACTGCAAAACTGCTTTCTAAAAGAATTATACCAATGGAATGTTTTTTTCACCACATTAGATGCAGTTTTAGTTAACTTGTACCTTTTGAACTTTGAGATTCTCATTTTCATATTTTGCTTAAATTTTTGATAAATCACCAAGCATCATATATAGCAGCAGTATAATTGCCCTCAAGAGATAAACACTGTAACATTTAATGACAAAACATTAGTGTGACAGAGTGTTTAAGGGCAGTATAGAGTGATGAAGAGGGTAGATTAGGGGGTCAAGCTGCCTGAGATCAAAGTAGAGCTCTATCACTTACCACTAAGTGATCTTAGATCAGAATTTCTCATCTTCGGCATTATTAAGATTTGGGCAGGTAGTTTTTTGGCTGTGAGGAGTTACCCTGTACATTGTAACACACAATTTTTAGTAGCATCCCTGGCCTCTACCACCATCTCCCCAGTGTGACAACCAAAATGTTTCCCAATACTGCCAAATGACCACTGGGGGGTCAGCGCTTCCCCCTCTTGCAAATCACCAAGTCTCTCAGTGCTCAGTTTCTGTGTATATGGGAATAAACATAATGCTTACCTCTAGGAGTTGACAGGACGATTAAGCAGATATATCCCTGTCGAGCATAGAGAAGAGGGGATGCCATGTGCTAAGCACTTGGTCAGTATCCGCTATTGTCAATGTTGAATTCTTAACATGTCTCTTAAACAAAATGCTTGTTCGTTTCTTAGTGTAAAAATGATTGTATCATTTGAGAAATTTAAGAGGGTATCAGAAGCTGATAAGACTCCTATAGCCATAGCTGGGATTCCCAGGTAGCTCAGTGGTAAAGAATCTGCCTGCTAATGCAGAAGAGTAGGTTCAGTTCCTGGTCAGGAAGATCCCCTGGAGGAGAGGGCATGGCAACCCACTCCAGGATTCTTGCCTGGAGAATCCCATGGACAGAGAAGCCTGGTGGGCTATGGTCCATGGGGTTGCAAAGAGTCAGACACAACTTAGTGACCAAACCAGAACATAACCTAGTAGCCAGGGACAACCCTGTTAATACCAAGGTATCTTGTTTTTTCTTATGTACCCCCAAAAGTTACTGGAACATTACAATTGCTCAATAAATGTGTTGGGTGGGTGAATATGAAAGAGATGAGATTATACATACCACATACAAAAATTTATATCCAATTTTTCTCTCTTACTACTGCATTGTAGCTTTTTGCCTCTGTGTTTGAAAATTCTTTGAGAAAATGTTTAATACTTGTATGATATCAACTCTATGACTGTTCTCTTATTTAATGAATCATTATATAGTTTTTGGCATGTACATGATTTTTATAAATAATATTTTTTAACTTATGAAAAATTTCAAACATATATAAAAGTTGAAAGAACAGTACACATACACCCATACCTTAAGTGTTTTTTAAACATTGTGTTATATTTTCTCTTTTTATTTCCGTGTGCGTGTCTGCATGGACATAGACATGTATATTGACATGTATATAGACATTTTTATTGTTTTGTGGCATCATTTAAAAGTAAACTGCAAACATAGTAACATTTCACTCTTCAAGACTTTACCATGCCTCTTCCAAGAATAAAGACATTCCTCTGCATAACCGTAGGATACAGAACTTGTCTGATTGTTCCCTTGTAGTTTCAACAAGTTCCCTTTAACTTGTTCCTCTAGCCTCTGGATTTCCTATAAACTGAAATTATGTCTAAAGTCTTAATTAGATTTAAATAAACAATTTTGACAAGGACACTTCATGAGTAATTGCAGCATCAGAAGGTTGTCCCACGGCCACTCATGTGGAGTTCTGTTACTCAGTTCAGGTGGTGACCACTAGATTCCTTTACTTAGAGGTATATTTTTCCCTTTGCAATTAGTACATTTTCTATGAGGTACTTTTTTGGATTTCCCATGGTTCAGATGGTAAAGTGTCTGCCTGCAATGCAGGAGACCTGGGTTTGATCCCTGGGTCGGGAAGATCCCCTGAAGAAGGAAATGGCAACCCACTCCAGTACTCTTGCTTGGAAAATTCCATGGACAGAGGAGGCTGATGGGCTACAGTCCATGGGATCACAAAGAGTCGGACACGGCTGAACGACTTCACTNATCCCTGGGTCGGGAAGATCCCCTGAAAAAGGAAATGGCAACCCACTCCAGTACTCTTGCTTGGAAAATTCCATGGACAGAGGAGGCTGATGGGCTACAGTCCATGGGATCACAAAGAGTCGGACACGACTGAACGACTTCACTCACTCACTCACTCACTCCTTTGGTGTCATATGACTGCTCTGTTTCCCAAAAACTTTTCCTTAATGGTTTTTAGCATCATGGGTGATTCTTGCCTAAACCAGTTATTTTATTGAAAGCTCCCAGAGGTGATTTTTATAATTCTCTTGTTTCACCTACATTTAGTAGCTGATAGTCTTCTGAACAGAAAAGTTTTCCCTCTCCAAATGCAGGATAAATGCTTATTTCTTTTGTTCTAAGTACTAATTTAAAGAATGAAATAAGTTGTTTCTGTCTTTCTTATGGCCCCTCCCTTTTTTTTGTATTACCATAGACTCATGGAGTTTACTTCAGTGTTGTGCAATCAATTATAGTAACTTTCTGATACTCCAGTTTTCTATCAGGAATCCCTCCAAGGTATCTTCTGTATCTTTCAGCATCCATGTCATTTGGTAGTTTTGGGGTTTCCTTGTTTTTGACTCATTGTGTTACAAGCTTACCTTTATATTTTCTGCCTCAGCTCTGAAATCAGCCATTTCCCCAAGAAGCCTTGATTCCTTTTAGTCATGAATGATATAATTAATNATCTTTCAGCATCCATGTCATTTGGTAGTTTTGGGGTTTCCTTGTTTTTGACTCATTGTGTTACAAGCTTACCTTTATATTTTCTGCCTCAGCTCTGAAATCAGCCATTTCCCCAAGAAGCCTTGATTCCTTTTAGTCATGAATGATATAAATAAACTTTTGATGAATACCTTTGTAGGTAAGATTTTTACCAAAATTAATGAATTTGATATTATTTTGACAAAGATTATGGACTTTTTAGTACTTTTACTTACCAAATTACTATGCAGCAGTTAGTAATAACATTTCCTCTGATGATTTAGATTGTTACTCATTTAGAATATATCTCACTGCATTCATACTGACATTAACTTTTTTGTATAATGAGTAGCTCTCTTTATTACAAGTAAGATTGAATGGCTCAGTTTTATGGTTGTTTATAAGTTTTTTTTAGTTTTCTATTCAAAAAAACGTATCAAGGACGCTAATCCTCTGACTACTGTGCTTGTTGCAAATCATTTTTGTAGAGTATTTGTGTGTGTGTGTGTTTTGACTGTCAGACTTTTTTTAAAGTTTAAATGGTCAAATTTATTTACATATTGCTTGATTTCATCCATTTCTCTAGTGCTTAGGCATTCCTTGGACAAAGTAAGAAAAGTGGGATATTTCTATATTTTCTTCCCGTTTAAAAAATGTAAGCAAAACTAAATTTTTAATATTTAGACTTAGTTTTCAAACCAGGTGGAATATATTTAGTGCTATAGCTTGAGGTGAGAGTCTAACTTAATCTTTTCCCCAAAAGCCAATTTTTCTCATGCTACAGAAAGGATAATTTATCACTTTCTCAGTGATGTGTAAATGTACTCATCATATATGTAGTTTGTTGTTGTAGGTAGATAGGGATATCAATGTCAATTTTTACACTACTATTACACTTTTTAAATTTTTGAAGTTTTTTAATACATGCTAAAGCACAAGGCCCTTCTTTAACTATTCTTTTACCTTTTTTTTTTTTCTTCAAGATGAACCTTGGAATAATTTTGTCATTTTCAGGAAAGAGTTCATTACACTTAAACAATTTCTCACTTTCCAAATGAAACTTTGTGATTTTGTGATAGCACTAAAAATTGCTTTGGGATAAGGTAGCAGCTATAATGTGAAAGTATTTGAGGTTGGGATGGCTCTCTGACATGAAGCATCATCAGTGTTGGGTGGGCTTGTAGCATTTAGGTCTTAAAAGACTCTCATGGTGAAGACAGATATCCCCTTTTTGTGGCTTAAAAAGATCAGAATGGTTGTCCCAGTCATAGTTTCTAATCCAAAAATTGAGACACATGATCTGACAAGTGGCATGATAGTTATGAGAATAAAGGGAAATATTATAAATTTGAGCTGTCTGGAAACTTTGAGATCTGTATAACCATTGGTCATTCAACCACTAGATTCAGATGTTACTTTGGGGGTTGTATGTTCCAATCCAAGTAGTGTTTGCTTTCCTTTTAATATAGGTTAAACTATCCAAAATATACTTTACATGGAGAAAGCCATCATGGGCTAAATCTCTGAATATCAAGCTAGGCAGTAGCTCAGATCCTATAGTACAATACAGTGGTGAAAAGTATGCTCTTTGGCACTCAGACGGGCATTGGTTTGAATCTTTACTCTGTCTCTTCCCAGCAGTATACCTGTGTAGAAGGGGGAGGGATAAATGAGGAGTTTGGGATTTGCAGATACAAACTACTATGTATGAAATAGATAAACAGGTTCTACTCTATAGCACAGGGAACTATATTCAGTATCTTATAATAAACTGTAATAGAAAGGAATCTATGGGATTTCCCAGGCAAGAATACTAGAGTGGGCTGTCATTTCCTTCTCCAGGGGATCTTCCCAAACCAGGAACTGAAGCCGGGTCTCCTGCACTGCAGACAGATGCTTTACCGTCTGAGCCACCAGGGAAGCCCCATATGTATATATACACACCAGTTTACATATATATATGTAACAAAAAGTAATCTATATATAGAGGCATATATAAGGAGGAGGAAAAGGAAGAGGAAGAGGAGAAGGGGATGACAGTGGTCAAGATGGTTGGATGATATCACTGACTCAGTGGACATGAATTTAAACAAGCTCCAGGAGATGGTGAAGGACAAGGAAGCCTGGCATGCAGCAGTCCATGGGATGGCAAAGAGTCGGACACGACTGGATGACTGAACAACAACAAAATGTATATATACTCACACCACTTTGGGGCTTTCCTGATGGCTCAGATGGTTAAGAATCTGCCTGTGCAATGCAGACGACCTGGATTTGATCCCTGAGTAGGGGAGATCTCCTGGAGAAGAGAATGGGCTACCCATTCCAGTATTCTTGCCTGAAGAATTCCTTGGACAGAGGAGGCTGGTAGGCTACAGTTCATGGGGTCACAAAGAGTCAGACACAACTGAGTGACTTTCTTTCACCCACCAGTTTTATATATATATATATATAAATTAAATATATATATAAAAGTGAGTCGCTTTGCTGTACATGAGAAACTAACACAACAGTGTAAATCAATTATACTTCAGTTTAAGAAATAAAGTAATTCAAAAAACTATTAAATGAAATGTAGTATGTAAAGTACTCAGCAGTGTCTGGCATACAATAAAAACTTAATCATATCAGCTGTATGATGCCTGCAATTAGTCCTATTTCTATTATCTTTGTGGTGGTTTTTGTTATTGTTCAACATCAAGATGACTGAGACCTCCTCATGGACTCTATCTCTGTTGTGTTTCCACTAATCTCAGTTATAGGGAACTCAAAGATTCTACTTTCTAGTCCTGAGAAGCGGTATGGTTTTCTGTAACAAGGAGTCACTGCCAACTACCAGTGCCTTGATGGGAAGTAGTACAGGGCCCCAAAAGCCAAAGAATGGAAAAATGATAGCACTTCAGAGTTCTAAGACAAAAGCAATTAAAAGCCAAAATCCGAATCCCCCATCCATTCTTAGACTCTCCTGAGAAAGCATACTTTCTGAAACTAAANACTACTGTGCTTGTTGCAAATCATTTTTGTAGAGTATTTGTGTGTGTGTGTGTTTTGACTGTCAGACTTTTTTTAAAGTTTAAATGGTCAAATTTATTTACATATTGCTTGATTTCATCCATTTCTCTAGTGCTTAGGCATTCCTTGGACAAAGTAAGAAAAGTGGGATATTTCTATATTTTCTTCCCGTTTAAAAAATGTAAGCAAAACTAAATTTTTAATATTTAGACTTAGTTTTCAAACCAGGTGGAATATATTTAGTGCTATAGCTTGAGGTGAGAGTCTAACTTAATCTTTTCCCCAAAAGCCAATTTTTCTCATGCTACAGAAAGGATAATTTATCACTTTCTCAGTGATGTGTAAATGTACTCATCATATATGTAGTTTGTTGTTGTAGGTAGATAGGGATATCAATGTCAATTTTTACACTACTATTACACTTTTTAAATTTTTGAAGTTTTTTAATACATGCTAAAGCACAAGGCCCTTCTTTAACTATTCTTTTACCTTTTTTTTTTTTCTTCAAGATGAACCTTGGAATAATTTTGTCATTTTCAGGAAAGAGTTCATTACACTTAAACAATTTCTCACTTTCCAAATGAAACTTTGTGATTTTGTGATAGCACTAAAAATTGCTTTGGGATAAGGTAGCAGCTATAATGTGAAAGTATTTGAGGTTGGGATGGCTCTCTGACATGAAGCATCATCAGTGTTGGGTGGGCTTGTAGCATTTAGGTCTTAAAAGACTCTCATGGTGAAGACAGATATCCCCTTTTTGTGGCTTAAAAAGATCAGAATGGTTGTCCCAGTCATAGTTTCTAATCCAAAAATTGAGACACATGATCTGACAAGTGGCATGATAGTTATGAGAATAAAGGGAAATATTATAAATTTGAGCTGTCTGGAAACTTTGAGATCTGTATAACCATTGGTCATTCAACCACTAGATTCAGATGTTACTTTGGGGGTTGTATGTTCCAATCCAAGTAGTGTTTGCTTTCCTTTTAATATAGGTTAAACTATCCAAAATATACTTTACATGGAGAAAGCCATCATGGGCTAAATCTCTGAATATCAAGCTAGGCAGTAGCTCAGATCCTATAGTACAATACAGTGGTGAAAAGTATGCTCTTTGGCACTCAGACGGGCATTGGTTTGAATCTTTACTCTGTCTCTTCCCAGCAGTATACCTGTGTAGAAGGGGGAGGGATAAATGAGGAGTTTGGGATTTGCAGATACAAACTACTATGTATGAAATAGATAAACAGGTTCTACTCTATAGCACAGGGAACTATATTCAGTATCTTATAATAAACTGTAATAGAAAGGAATCTATGGGATTTCCCAGGCAAGAATACTAGAGTGGGCTGTCATTTCCTTCTCCAGGGGATCTTCCCAAACCAGGAACTGAAGCCGGGTCTCCTGCACTGCAGACAGATGCTTTACCGTCTGAGCCACCAGGGAAGCCCCGTGTGTATATATACACACCAGTTTACATATATATATGTAACAAAAAGTAATCTATATATAGAGGCATATATAAGGAGGAGGAAAAGGAAGAGGAGGGGGAGAAGGGGATGACAGTAGTCAAGATGGTTGGATGATATCACTGACTCAGTGGACATGAATTTAAACAAGCTCCAGGAGATGGTGAAGGACAAGGAAACCTGGCATGCAGCAGTCCATGGGATGGCAAAGAGTCGGACACGACTGGATGACTGAACAACAACAAAATGTATATATACTCACACCACTTTGGGGCTTTCCTGATGGCTCAGATGGTTAAGAATCTGCCTGTGCAATGCAGACGACCTGGATTTGATCCCTGAGTAGGGGAGATCTCCTGGAGAAGAGAATGGGCTACCCATTCCAGTATTCTTGCCTGAAGAATTCCTTGGACAGAGGAGGCTGGTAGGCTACAGTTCATGGGGTCACAAAGAGTCAGACACAACTGAGTGACTTTCTTTCACCCACCAGTTTTATATATATATATATATAAATTAAATATATATATAAAAGTGAGTCGCTTTGCTGTACATGAGAAACTAACACAACAGTGTAAATCAATTATACTTCAGTTTAAGAAATAAAGTAATTCAAAAAAATATTAAATGAAATGCAGTATGTAAAGTACTCAGCAGTGTCTGGCATACAATAAAAACTTAATCATATCAGCTGTATGATGCCTGCAATTAGTCCTATTGCTATTATCTTTGTGGTGGTTTTTGTTATTGTTCAACATCAAGATGACTGAGACCTCCTCATGGACTCTATCTCTGTTGTGTTTCCACTAATCTCAGTTATAGGGAACTCAAAGATTCTACTTTCTAGTCCTGAGAAGCGGTATGGTTTTCTGTAACAAGGAGTCACTGCCAACTACCAGTGCCTTGATGGGAAGTAGTACAGGGCCCCAAAAGCCAAAGAATGGAAAAATGATAGCACTTCAGAGTTCTAAGACAAAAGCAATTAAAAGCCAAAATCCGAATCCCCCATCCATTCTTAGACTCTCCTGAGAAAGCATACTTTCTGAAACTAAATGTTGCTGAAGTCAAAGCATTAGCTGACATGTTTGTCTATAATAAGTACTGTATTTCATGTTCTTTTCCTGACATGAAGAGATACCATTTCTATTGTTTCTCTTAAAAGGAAATTAGGTCTGATTACCATCTTTATAACAGTATTCACAACAGAGGACAGCCTTTTACAAATTCAGCCTCTAATTTAAATGTGACATTATAGAACTGTCTGGGCATTTGGATAATTCCTTCAGACATCACAGTGTGGCATGTATAGGATCATTAATCGCAGCTCAATATTTTACTCATATAATGGCTGGAAGAAAGCGGGAGAAAAACTGGGATCCAAGATGAGGAAGGAATTATTAGGAACATATTGTATGAAAATAATCATATTTCTAAATGAGCAAGGGAAGTTTAAAAAAAAAAAAAAAGAGCGTGCCAAGACCATAGGCTTCCTTCAAAAAAGCAATTACAGGTCTAATTAGTGGAAAAAAAAAACGCCAAGGATAATCAAGTTGTAGTTAGAGAGTTTCCTACTTCTAAATCAGGGTTAATCCTTAAACTGATTACAGTAAGATGGTCTAAGTTTCTCTAAGCCACCGCAGGCCTGGGGCGCTGGCAGACTCTCTTGAGTCTCTCTGTTCCCTCCTTTCCCTTCCCACTGCCAGTGCCTTTGTTCACATCTTCATTTTTTTCTCAACTCTCCTAACTCCTTAACACTAGGCTCCGCATCGTCGCTTCCTCAGACTATTTCCCTTTCTTCTTTTCTGTAAGGACTACCTTTCTGAAACCCAAATCAAGCCCTGTTGCCTCTGCCTAAAATTCTTCCATGTCTCTTTATCGCTTACAGTCTGTTCACTTTTCTAGACTTATGTTATACCACAGTGGAAAATAACAGAAAGGGAACTTCCTGATGGTTCAGTGGTGAAGAATCTGCCTTCCAATGCGGGGGACAGAGATCTGATCCCTGCTTAGAGAACTCAGATCATGTATGCTGCAGGGCAACTAAGCCTGCATCCACAGCTAGAGAGGTGTCTGTGTGCCACAGTGAAGAGCTAGTGTAGCCAAAAACAGACAGGAAGGAAGTAGCCATGTTGAGAAGGTCTGGAAAGGATCCAAGTGGCAGGAGCTTTAAGATTCCAAGGGGGAACATGTGAAGGGCAGGAAAAGGCCAGCGTAGCTTAGGGTAGTAAATGAGGACAGACAGAAAAGCACAAAGAGGTGAGCAGGGTCCGTGAAGGAGAGGGTGTACTTTATTCTAAGTGAAGTGAAACCCTATCAGAGGGTGTTAAGCAGGGGAATGATATGTAATTGATTTATGCTTTAAAAAGATCACTCTAACTGCTTTTGGAAGAAGAACCACAAGGAGCAAAAATGAGGCGCGAGACAAGTTGGGAGGCTGCAGAAGGGCTCCGAGTGATAATGGTAGTGTGGACTAGCATTGGAGCAGTGTGAATTGCACACGTCGACCACAATATATGTCTCTGTTGAACCACTGATGGCCATTTGGGTAATTTCTAGTTGAGGCCTATTGCCAGTAGTGTTCCTATGTATATTCTTAGACCTGTCATTTGGGGCACAGGTATATGCACTGAGTATATATCTAAAAGTGGAATTACTATATCAAAGAGTATAGCAGACACTAGCACTAATATTAATTGTATAACCTGTTACCTTGACACACCAGAACTTACTTACTGAAAACACATGTGTCTCTCTACTGCAGGGCGTTTGTGCGGCTGTGGTTGCAAATTTGACCCACATGGGCCTAAAGTGTTAGAAAAGTAATGCCCTGCTGTGGCCTGGATGTGTTTCCCCAAAAGTCATATGGAGAAACTCGAGCCTGCAGTGTGATAGTATTAGGAGGGGAGATCTCTGGGAAGTAATTACACTGTAGGGGTGGAGCCCTCATAAATGAGATTAATGCCTTTATAAGATACAAAAGAGATGATTTCTCTCTCTAGGCCGTGTGAGATAATAGTGAGAAGGCAGCTGTTACAAGCCAAGAGAAGGGTCCTCACAAGAATCTGGCCACAGTTGCCCCCCTGATCTCAGGCTTCCAGCCTCCAAAACTGTGAAAAATAAATGTTTATTGTTTAAGCCACCCAGTCTATGGTATCTTGTTATAGAAGCCTGAACTAAGATTCCAGAACTCAGTAGACAGATGGGAATAAAAATCCATGATCCTGTGATAGTATGGATGGACCTTGATGGTATTATGCTAAGTGAAGTAAGTCAGACATAGGAAGACAAACACTGTATGATTTCACTCAAATATCAAATCGTATAGATAAAAGAGTAAAGAAAGAAAACAAACTCACAGAAACAGGAATCAGGTTTGTGATTACCAGATGGGTTGGAGTGGGTGAAGAGGGTCAATCATATAGTGATGGATGGAAACTGGACTTGTGGCAATCACTCTAGTGTATAGGAGTGCCGAACTGGAATTCTACATGCCTGAAACTTACATAAAAAAGCAATCCAAATTCCTTGCTCTTTATTTGGGTTAGTTCCAGGCTTGTTCTACACAGTGTCTCAGAGTCCCACAGCAGTTACTGTGGGGACTGGTAAGATCCCCATCAATAAGACACCCTTGTTGACTTTAGCACCTCCACTGTATCACTTGCAAATTCCCTGTTACTCTTTCTATTTCCTTCTATTACTGGCTGCCTTTTTGTTCTTAATACCTTAAAATAACTGATTTTGTTTGCTTTTGCCTAATTTTATCCAGCTTTTGTAAAGTATAGGGGTTGGTCTAGTACATGTTGCAGAGTCGTAAGAGCAGCCCCTCTACCCATTTTCAGTTGGCTTTTCCTGTTACATAATTGAATTTACTTGGGACTCTCCAGTCAGCAGCCTGGATTGGCCATTCCATGAAGAATTGTCAACAGTGAATACTGGAGACAAGATAGAAATGGAAGACAAGAATTTAACAGCATATCCCCAAAGGAATACTGATGGAGGTCAGCCCATTCAATGTTCTATTGCCCTTAAATGTGTGGAAATACAGAGTATAATGGCAACAATTAGACTACTACTTCCTTTTCTACATTTTCTATAGAGAACTAACATGGTTTTATACCCAGTACTATGTATAAGAAAAATCATTGTNGAGGTCAGCCCATTCAGTGTTCTATTGACCCTTAAATGTGTGGAAATACAGAATATAATGGCGACAATTAGACTACTACTTCCTTTTCTACATTTTCTATAGAGAACTAACATGGTTTTATACCCAGTACTATGCATAAGAAAAATCGTTGTATATCAAAGTAAATGTAATTGGTTTATACACGTTTCCACTTGGACTACACTATTAAAAAAAAAAAAATACTGTTACAGATCCAAGTATTTTCACCCAGAGCTTATTTTCTTTCCATTAATCTTAAAGACTACATCCAAAACACAGTATGCTTTGTGTAAACGTCTTTTCTCTCCTCTTGCTCTCCTCTTTTTTTTCTCCTGAAATATTTGTGGGGAGAGGGGGAAGTTGGGTGATTNCACCCAGAGCTTATTTTCTTTCCATTAATCTTAAAGACTACATCCAAAACACAGTATGCTTTGTGTAAACGTCTTTTCTCTCCTCTTGCTCTCCTCTTTTTTTTCTCCTGAAATATTTGTGGGGAGGGGGGGAAGTTGGGTGATTTATTATATTTGAGTTTAAAAAATTTTGCACAAAATGGTCATATGATGAAAAGAGAATGTTAAGAACACGGGACACTTTTCTTTTTTTACTTACTGGCCTCTTAGAAATTTTCAAAACATTTATTAGGCTTCTACTATGTGTTGGCAACTGAGCATATAGTAAGTACCAAAACATATTAAAAAAAAAAATCCTACTCTCATGGGACATATTTTAAATAGGATACAAAAAAGACAAAGGAATAAGTAAAATATATAGTATGTCAAATGAACGTAGGTACTGTGAAAAGCAGAGAGTATATTCCTTCACTAATCAGGCCAGATCCTGCTTGAAGGATCGATTCTAGGGTAGGAGGGTTCTGATAGCCAAACGAAGAGGGGGTGTTTCTCCAAGGGACCTCAAGTTATACAGCTGAGGAGACCTAGAATCATTGCTGGGAGGAGTTGTTATGCTGTGTGTCAGATCCAAAGAGTAAAATGAGAATAAGAACAGGAAAGGAAAGGTCAGGTTGGGAGCTCGGAGGCAGGACAGAATCAAGTGTAAGGAACTGGTCTATCAGAGTGGGTCAGAGCCAAGTTCAGGGAGGATGAGTGTGAGAACTTAAGCTCCATGGTATAAACTACAGGGCACCCCTGGTGAGCTCAAGAAGTCACACAGGCCTGGCAAAATTAATGACCAATACCTGCTTCTGGATCCTTGACTAAGACACTTTCTAGAAGTCCTCCTCATGATACACTTCACCTTATGACCTCACTTGCCTCTCTTTCTTCACATGGGACAATACCACAAAAATAATTTCAAAATACATCTTTGATTTACTTGTGAACACAGAGTGAGTCTACTGCCCCAGAGCATCCACAGAAGCCCAGTGGGATAAAGATGCCACCGGTGAAAGTCCTGACTCAGGGACTGTTGAATCTCCTGTGTCTTTTTGCCCTGTTTAGAGAAGGAGCCTGGTAGGCTACAGTCCATGGGGTTGCTGAGTCAGACACGACTGAGCAACTTCACTTTCACTTTTCACTTTCATGCATTGGAGAAGGAAGTCGCAATCCACTCCGGTGTTCTTGTCTGGAGAATCCCAGGGTCGGGGGAGCCTGGTGGGCTGCCGTCTATGAAGTTGTGCAGAGTCGGACAGACTGAAGCTACTTAGCAGCAGCAGCTCCTTCTTGTCCCCAGCATATAGCTGGGGACAGACAAGACCATTTCTGCCAATGTAAAGGCTTTCTCCTCTTACAGGGAAGTAGAAGAAGCCAAACAAGGTAGATACCCACAAAGGGGAGCTTCTGCCTGCTACCTCTGGGGATGTCTGGAGTGAGAGTTGTCCTAGTCTGAGGTACAGGAGCTGAAGCTTTCAAGCCCTCTGTCAGTCCTTGGCTAAGAGCTGTCCAGAAGGGACTCAATACTTCAGTCAGTTCAGTCACTCAGTTGTGTCTGACTCTTTGTGACCCCATGAATCTCAGCATGCCAGGCCTTCCTGTCCATCACCAACTCCCGGAGTTCACTCAGACTCACGTCCATTGAGTCAGTGATGCCATCCAGCCATCTCATCCTCTGTCGACCCCTTTTCCTCCTGACCCCAATCCCTCCCAGCATCAGAGTCTTTTCCACAGCTCTTCACATGAGGTGGCCAAAGTACTGGAGTTTCAGCTTTAGCATCATTCCTTCCAAAGAACACCCAGGGCTAATCTCCTTTAGAATGGACTGGTTGGATCCAAGGGACTCTCAA
Organism: Raphicerus campestris; assembly: GCA_006410735.1. Classification (NCBI taxonomy): domain Eukaryota; kingdom Metazoa; phylum Chordata; class Mammalia; order Artiodactyla; family Bovidae; genus Raphicerus; species Raphicerus campestris. The sequence continues at coordinate 27,374 of SJYW01031850.1, read as the reverse complement.
GAGTCTTCTCCAACTCCACAGTTCAAAAGCATCCATTCTTCGGCACTCAGCTTTCTTCACAGTCCAACTCTCACATCCATACATGACCACCGGAAAGACCATAGCCTTGCCTAGACAGACCTTTGTTGGCAAAGTAATGTCTCTGCTTTTGAATATGCTATTTAGGTTGGTCATAACTTTTCTTCCAAGGAGTAAGCGTCTTTTAACTTCATGGCTGCAATCACCATCTGCAGTGATTTTGGAGTCCCCAAAAATAAAGTCTGACACTGTTTAAACTCTTTCCCCATCTATTTGCCATGAAGTGATGAGACCAGATGTCATGATCTTCGTTTTCTGAATGTTGAGCTTTAAGCCAACTTTTGCACTCTCCTCTTTCACTTTTATCAAGAGTCTTTTTATTTCCTCTTCACTCTCTGCCATAAGGGTGGTGTCATCTGCATATTTGAGGTTATTGATATTTCTTCCAGCAGTCTTGAGTCCAGCTTGTGCTTCTTCCGGCCCAGCATTTCTCATGATGTACTCTGCATAGAAGTTAAATAAGCAGGGTGACAATATACAGCCTTGTCCTATTTGGAACCAGTCTGTTGTTCCATGTACAGTTCTAACTGTTCCTTTCTGACCAGCATATATGTTTCTCAAGAGGCAGGTCAGGTGGTCTGGTATGCCCATCTCTTGAAGAATTTTCCACAGTTAATTGTGGAAAATTTTCCACAGTTAATTTCCACACAGTCAAAGGCTTCGGCATAGTCAATAAAGCAGAAATAGATGTTTTTCTGGAACTCTCTTGCTTTTTCCATGATCCAGCGGATGTTGGCAATTTGATCTCTGGTTCCTCTGCCTTTTCTAAAACCAGCTTGAACATCTGGAAGTTCACAGTTCACGTATTGCTGAAGCCTGGCTTGGAGAATTTTGAGCATTGCTTTACTAGCGTGTGAGATGAGTGCAATTTTGCAGTAGTTTGAGCATTCTTTGGCATTGCCTTTCTTTGGAATTGGAATGAAAACTGACCTTTTCCAGTCCTGTGGCCACTGCTGAGTTTTCCAAATTTGCTGGCATATTGAGTGCAGCACTTTCACAGCATCATCTTTCAGGATTTGAAACAGCTCAACTGGAATTCCATCACCTCCACTAGCTTTGTTCGTAATGATGCTTTCTAAGGCCCACTTGACTTCTCATTCCAGGATGTCTGGCTCAAGTGAATGATCACACTATCATGATTACCTGGGTCGTGAACATCTTTTTTGTACAGTTCTTCTGTGTATTCTTGCCACCTCTTCGTAATATCTTCTGCTTCTATTAGGTCCATACCATTTCTGTCCTTTATCTAGCCCATCTTTACATGAAATGTTCCCATGGTATCTCTAATTTTCTTGAAGAGATCTCTAGTCTTTCCCATTCTGTTCTTTTCCTCTATTTCTTTGCATTGATCGCTGAGGAAGGCTTTCTTACCTCTTCTNACCATTTCTGTCCTTTATCTAGCCCATCTTTACATGAAATGTTCCCATGGTATCTCTAATTTTCTTGAAGAGATCTCTAGTCTTTCCCATTCTGTTCTTTTCCTCTATTTCTTTGCATTGATCGCTGAGGAAGGCTTTCTTACCTCTTCTTGGTATTCTTTGGAACTCTGCATTCAGATGCTTATATCTTTCCTTTTCTCCTTTGTTTTTTGCTTTTCTTCTTTTCACAGCTATTTGTAAGGCCTCCCAAACAACCATTTTGCTTTTTTGCATTTCTTTTCCATGGGGATGGTCTTGATCCCTGTCTCCTGTACAATGTCACGAAACTCAGTCCATAGTTCATCAGGCACTCTATCAGATCATCTAGTCCCTAAAATCTATTTCTCACTTCCACTGTATAATCATAAGGGATCTGATTTAGGTCATACCTGAATGATCTAGTGGTTTTCCCTACTTTCTTCAGTTTAAGTCTCAACTTGGTAATTTAAGTCTGATAGAATGTGGTCCACTGGAGAAGGGAATGGCAAACCACTTCAGTACTCTTGCCTTGAGAACCCCATGAACAGTATGAAAAGGCAAAATGATAGGATACTGAAAGAGGAACTCCCCAAGTCAGTAGGTGCCCAATATGCTACTGGAGATCAGTGGAGAAATAACTCCAGAAAGAATGAAGGGATGAAGCCAAAGCAAAAACAATACCCAGTTGTGGATGTGACTGGTGATAGAAGCAAAGTCTGATGCTGTAAAGATCAATATTGCATAGGAACCTGGAATGTCAGGTCCATGAATCAAGACAAATTGGAAGTGGTCAAACAGGAGATGGCAAGAGTGAATGTTGACATTCTAGGAATCAGCGAACTAAAATGGATGGAATGGGTGAATTTAACTCAGATGACCATTATATATACTACTGTGGGCAGGAATCCCTCAGAAGAAATGAGGTAGCCATCACGGTCAACAAGAGAGTCTGAAATGCAATACTTGGATGCAATCTCAAGAACCACAGAATGATCTCTGTTCATTTCCAAGGCAAATCATTCAATATCTCAGTAATCCAAGTCTATGCCCCAACGTAACACCAAAGAAGCTGAAGCTGAATGGTTCTATGAAGACCTACAAGACCTTTTAGAACAAACACCCCAAAAAGATGTCCTTTTCATTATAGAGGACTGGACTGCAAAAGTAGGAAGTCAAGAAACACCTGGCATAACAAGCAAATTTGGCCTTGGAATACAGTATGAAGCAGGGCAAAGGCTAATAAAATTTTGCCAAGAGAACGCACTGGTCATAGCAAACACCCTCTTCCAACAACACAAGAGAAGACTCTACACATGGACATCACCAGATGGTCAACACCGAAATCAGATTTTATTATATTCTTTGCAGCCAATGATGGAGAAGCTCTATACAGTCAGCAAAAACAAGACCAGCAGCTGACTGTGGCTCAGATAATGAACTCCTTGTTGACAAATTCAGACTTACATTGAAGAAAGTAGGGAAAACTGCTAAACCATTCTGGTATGACCTAAATCAAATCCCTCAATATTTGTGCAGTGCTTATTCTCGACTGTGGAGCAAAGCAGTCTGATTCCGGTCTCCCCAGGATCTCTCTGTCTCTCTTTTCATTTCTTTCTTTCTCTTGCTCATTCACTCACTCACCCCTAGTAAAAATGAATCTGAGACATTCTGATCAGAGCCACCAACATTTTCTATTGCCATGGGCTTCTGCTTAATATTTTGGTTTTGTTGTTGTTGTTTTGATCACTCACATAATGTGCTGCCATGTTTGAGAAATGGTTCCCAGATATACATTAGCTGAAGCAGCCTGTTAAAATTCCTTGGGAGCATTTTTTTTTCCTTCTAGTTTTACTTATCAATAGCACTGTATAAGTTTAAGATGTACAGCATAATGATTTTAATTCAACTTCTTGAATGTTTGGATTCAAGACTTTCCCCTGCTGAAACCATTGCAGCACGTAGAGGAATAGAACATGTTTGCATCTAAATACTTCTTTCATCCTCTGCAGGGGAACACGTGAAGTCTTTAAGCGAAGGTGAGGATCCTATATCTATGGATATCATGCATGGGAACAAAAAGAGTTGACTATATAAAGTAACAGATGATTCTATATAAATTAAAACACCTTCCTTTTTAATAATTTGTTTTCTTTTTGGTTGTGCTGGGTCTCTGTTGCTGCACACAGGCTTTCTCTAGCTGTGGAGTACAGGAGCTGTTCTTTGTCGTGGTGCACAGGCTTCTCATTGCAGTGGCTTCTCTTGCTGCGGAGCGCAGGCTCTAGGCCCATGGACTTCATTAGCTGCAGCCTCTAGGCTCTACATGCAGGCCCTACAGTGTGGGCTTCTACAGTTGTGGCATACAGGCTTAGTTGTTCTGCAGCAAGTGAAATCTTCCCAAACTAGGGATTGAACCAATGTCCCTTGCATTGGCAGGTCCCTTCTTATCCACTGGACTACCAGGAAAGTCCAAAACACCCTCTTTTTTTTAAGTGAAGAGGCCCCAGTATGATTATTCTTAGTGGAACTGTTCACATGTGCCTTTTCCCTTCTCTGTCTGATGAGTGGAGTGAGCAGAAGGTACTGGCAGAAATCAGGCCTGTAAAAGTAGTTCATCATATTAATGAAATAGGCCCCACCTTGGTGATAAACTCCCTGGCTGTCCCTACTTCATTCTTGTCTTCATGATCCATTCCTTTGGATTGTTTCCACCCATCCTGGGGGTCCATGGGGGAAAAGCTATACCTTACAACCATTCATTCATTTAACAAATGCCCCAAATTGGGTCCCAGCACAGGCACAGCCAAGACTTTGCCCCACAGCCATTGACTCAAACAAATTCTGCCCAGGAACATGTTTTGTCTAAATCCCTGTCTGCTGTCGTCTGTTTAGTGTTTGAATTTCATTCTGAATGGTGCCTGTGAGTATCACTGTGTTAGGTACTTTCTGATGGATGAAACAAGTATCCAGGTTGAAATAACAATCCTCATCTTTACAAATGTAGTTTAACTGTCGCAGGCGTCTTCCTCCCATCTATTGAGTGATGGCCCTGCTCTACAACCTGTTACAAGAAACATGCACTATGAAATATTAAATATCTATTTTATTTGCAGGCTTCCTACTGAAATATCTCTGTGGGGGCCAGGTGATTTAGCTCACTGACATATGACTCAGAGCCTTTGCTAGAAGTGATTAGTGGACTAGATCATGCCTTCATTTGAGATTTCTCTCCCTAATAATTGAGACGAGTTCATTTTTATTTTCAGTTCCTGAGCAAACCAGACCTAATTTTGTCAAGGCTACTGGGTGTGTTGGCCAAAGGAGTTTAACCAGGAAGATAAAATAAATTTATACATAGACATCAGAGTTTCTAAAAACAAGGATAGGAGATTAATTGGATCTAACGCATCTCCAAATGACAAAATGCAGCTGTTGTTGACATCTGCAGAGTCAGCTGCTGGCACTCAACACCATCTCTTGCTATGCACGGGGAGCAATGTCTGTTCACTTCTGATGAAATAAGGGCACAGCATATGTGCTCAACAAGCACTTAAGTGTTGACTTGAGAGCAAACGAAACCTATTTAACAAAAATGCAAGNGAAGGTGAAGTCGCTCAGTCGTATCCGACTCTTAGCGACCTCATGAACTGCAGCCTACCAGGCTCCTCCATCCATGGGATTTTCCAGGCAAGAGTACTGGAGTGGGGTGCCATTGCCTTCTCCAGGTCATGCCCTTAGGGATGCTCAAATGTCGTTTTTGCCTTTTCAGGCCTGCAAGCCTGCCAGAGTTCCAGTCAGCTTAGATTTTAGACCTCTATGCTGCACAGAATTTAAAAATATTTTGAAAAGAAAGCATTTTAGCTGAAAGATTAGCTGCAAGACTTCAAAAATGTCCTTTATTTTTCTCTGTCCCTGCAGGAGTAGTTCTCTGCTTCTACAAAGCATAAACTTTTAGCCNCTTTACTAATTAGAGAGATTTGGGAGCTCATTTCCTTAAGTTAATTAGTGATAAAAATGAGCTACAGCTAGGTAGATCTCAGAGTTCCAGCTGAGATCCTAGTGTATGCACCTGGGTCATGCCCTTGCTGCTGCTGCTAAGTGGCTTCAGTCGTGTCCGACTCTGTGCGACCCCATAGATGGCAGCCCACCAGGCTCCCCTGTCCCTGGGATTCTCCAGGCAAGAACACTGAGTGGGTTGCCGTTTCCTTCTCCAGTGCATGAAAGTGAAAAGTGAAAAGTGAAGGTGAAGTCGCTCAGTCGTATCCGACTCTTAGTGACCTCATGGACTGCAGCCTACCAGGCTCCTCCATCCATGGGATTTTCCAGGCAAGAGTACTGGAGTGGGGTGCCATTGCCTTCTCCAGGTCATGCCCTTAGGGATGCTCAAATGTCGTTTTTGCCTTTTCAGGCCTGCAAGCCTGCCAGAGTTCCAGTCAGCTTAGATTTTAGACCTCTATGCTGCACAGAATTTAAAAATATTTTGAAAAGAAAGCATTTTAGCTGAAAGATTAGCTGCAAGACTTCAAAAATGTCCTTTATTTTTCTCTGTCCCTGCAGGAGTAGTTCTCTGCTTCTACAAAGCATAAACTTTTAGCCTCTTAGGACCACTTAGAATTGGAGAAGCCACCAGGGACTCTCAGGGTACACATGATTAACTCATCACTGTAATCTTATCGTCCAGAATCACAGCCCTTTTCATCAATCTTGAGTTATCCATCTCTGATACCTGTAAGCAATTTATTTTGGTGTTTTGCATTTTATCTGCTTTTTGTTTATTTGGGTTTTGTTTTTGTGTTTTTTAACCTTGTCTATACCATCAGTTCAGGCTTCCCTGGTGGCTCAGAGGTTAAAGCGTCTGCCTGGAATGCAGGAGACCTGGGTTCAATCCCTGGATTGGGAAGATCCCCTGAAGAAGGCAATGGCAACCCACTCCAGTACTCTTGCCTGGAGAATCCCATGGAGGGAGGCTACAGTCTATGTATTTAAGCCCTGCCATTTCAGTATTTTGCCACCAACCCTTAATGTCAACTATTATTTTCATAACAGTTTACAACCTATATTGTGGATTACAAAGACATGCCTCACTGTCTTTCAAAAACGAAAGGAAAACTCAAATTGAAAATATTTTTTAAAGGCATCTCTAGTCATATGTAGGGATTATTATCAAAATCATGAAAACATTATATTGATACCTATCACTTACTGTAATGGCTCCCCAAATATATCTATATCCTAATTTCCAGAAACTGTGAATTCATTAAAGTATATGGCAGAAGAAGAGTATAAGTGCTGTTGTTTTGTTTAGTCACTAACTTGTTTCCAGCTCTTATGCACCCTCATGAACTGTAGCCCACCAGGCTCCTCTGTCCATGGGATTTCCCAAGCAAGAATACTGGAATGGTTTGCCATTTCCTCCTCCAGGGGATCTTCTAGACTCAGGGATCAAACCCACATCTCCTGCAAGTCTCCTGCCTTTCAGGTGGATTCTTTACACACTGAGCCACTGGAGAAACCCCATAGTGATATAAAAGTAGTAGCTTTACTGATATTTACTGTCCTTCCTATCACCCTACACTGTGTTACATCATTATTATTTAGTTTAATGCTCAAAATACCCCTCTGAAATATTGCTCTTTATAGCTCAGCATCATAGGTAATGAAGCAGAAGGTGAGGGAGGTTAATTTGCCCAAGTATTGGAAACCCCAATGTAAAACAATTGCCAAACAGCAAGGCTAATTTGAATAAATTTAAGAATCATTGTTTTCCTGTGTATCCAGTCTTGTACTACTCTGAATGTTCTTTTGTCTATACTGGAAGTACCAGTAAATTGTGGCCACTAAGTCAGAATTCAATTTGAAAGGTCATTCAAAAGAAGAAAAATCAGAAACAAGAAAAAAGAAGGGTATTTCTCAGTATTGTAGAAATGCATCTTTTTTGACAAAATATTGAGTGTTGATGTCTCAGTTCTTACCCCTCCTTTTACAAGGTTATATCATCTCGAATAGGCTGTCAGTTGATCTCTAATTTCACAAAAACAAATTTTATTTTTCATGATTTTACTTCTCTACTTCTGGTCCTCTCAGTAGCTCCTTCAATGGCTTCCATTTCTCCCCATATTCTCACAGACTATGCTCATATATTAGTTGCAGAAATGTTCTTAAAATATAAATTAAATAAAATAATGTACTTTACTTAAAACATCATAATTTCCATGTATAATATGAGTGCAACTGTACCACATACAGTTCTCAAGGCAACGGTATGAAAAGGCAAAAAGATAGAACACTGAAAGATGAACTCCCCAGGTCAGTATATGCCCAATATGCTCTTGGAGATCAGTGCAGAAATAATTCCAGAAAGAATAAAGAGATGGAGCCAAAGCAAAAACAACACCCAGTTGTGGATGTGACTGGTGATGGAAGTAAAGTACAATGCTGTAAAGAGCAATATAGCACAGGAACCTGGAATGTTAGGTCCATGAATCAAGACAAATTGGAAGTGGTCAAACAGGAGATGGCAAGAGTGAATGTTGACATTTTCAGAATCAGCGAACTAAAATCAACTGGAATGGGTGAATTTAACTCGGATGACCACTACATCTACTACTGTGGGCAAGAATCCCTTAGAAGAAATGGAGTAGCCATCATAGTCAACAAAACCATCCTAAATGCAGTACTTGGATGCAGTCTCAAAAATGACAGAATGATCTCTTTTCACTTTCAAGGCAAACTATTCAGTATCACAGTAATCCAAGTCTGTGCCCAGACAAACAATGCTGAATAAGCTGAAGTTGATCAGTTCTATGAACACCTACAAGACCTCCTAGAACTAACACCCCCAAAAGATGTCCTTGTCGTTATAGGGGAGTGGAATGCAAAAATTGGAAGTCAAGACATACCTGGATTAACAGTCTAATGGAGTACAGAATGAATAAGGCAAAGGCTAACAGAGTTTTGCCAAAAGAACACACTGGTCACAGCAAATACCCTCTTCCAACAACACAAGAGAAGACTCTACACATCACTGGACATCACCAGATGGTCAATACCAAAATCAGATGGATTATATTCTTTGCAGCCAAAGATGGAGAAGCTCTATACAGTCAGCAAAAATAAGACCAGAAGCTGACTGTGGTTCAGATCATGAACTCCTTATTGCCAAATTCAGACTTAAATTGAAGAAAGTAGGGAAAACTACTAGACCATTCAGGTATGACCTAAATCAAATCCCTTATGACTATACAGTGAAGTGACAAATATATTCAAGGAATGAGATAGACGAAGTGCCTGAAGAACTATGGACAGAGGTTCATGACATTGTATAGGAGATTGGGAGCAAGACCATCCCCAAGAAAAAGAAATGCAAAATGGCAAAATGGTTGCCTGAGGAGGCCTTACAAATAGCTATGAAAAGAAGAGAAGCAAAAGGCGAAAGAGCAAAGGAAAGATATACCCATTTAAGTGCAGAATTTCAAAGAAAAGCAAGGAAAGATGAGAAAGCCTTCCTCAGTGATCAATGCAAAGAAATAGAGGAAAACAATAGACTAGGAAAGAGTAGAGACCTCAAGAAAAGTAGAGATACCAAGGGAATAGTTCATTGAAAGATTGGCACAATAAAGGAGAGAAACGATATTGATCTAATAGAGGCAGAAGATATTACAAAGAGGTACAAGTATGCACAGAAAAGCTAAACAAAAAATATCTTCATCATCCAAATAATCACGATCTGGCCTAGAGCCAGACATCCTGGAATGTGAAGTCAAATATTACTATGACCAAAGCTATTAAAGGCAATGGAATTTCAGTTGAGCATTTCAAATCCTAAAAGATGATGCTGTGAAAGTGCTGCACTCAATATGCCAACAAATATGGAAAACTCAGCAGTGGCCACCAGACTGGAATAGGTCAGTTTTCATTCCTGTCTCAAAGAAAGGTAATGCCAAAGAATGCTCAAACTTCCACACAATTGCACTCATTTCACAAGCTAGCGAAGTAATGCTCAAATTCTCCAAGCCAGGCTTTAACAGTATATGAACCATGAACCTCTAGATGTTCAAGTTGGATATAGAAAAGGCAGCTTAGATTTAATAGATCTCTCTTAGATGTTTTATATAGCCCTTCAAAATTAAGCAATTTGAAATAAAAATGTTATTGGAGATATCAGGTATATAAATTTTTTAAAATCCAGTATTTTACAAAACTACCATACATATCCTTAATTCCTTTCAGTTCAGTTCAGTTCAATCACTCAGTCATGCCTGACTCTTTGCGAACCCATGAATCACAGCACACCAGGCCTCCCTGTCCATCACCAACTCCCAGAGTCTACTCAAACTCACGTCCATTGAGTCAGTGATGCCATCCAGCCATCTCATCCTCTGTCATCCCCTTCTCCTCCTGCCTCCAATCCCTCCCAGCATCAGAGTCTTTTCCAATGAGTCAACTCTTCTCATGAGGTGGCCAAAGTACTGGAATTTCAGCTTTAGCATCATTCCTTTCAAAGAACGCCCAGGGCTGATCTCTTTTAGAATGGACTGGTTGGATTAATTATTATTATACACATAAATATTAAAATAAAAATAAGGTTCATTAAGAAAATGTGGGAGTACCTATATAACATTAATTTGTATTCCCATTGAAAAGTCTGAATTTCACAGTCTCAGCATTAGTGAGAACTATATTCAGTTCTCCAGTTTTATTGTAAAACCAGTGTGAAACAATTCTAATTTAAAAGCCATGTGGCCTTAAAATCAAACCTTAGAAATGAAATTGCTTCAATATTAAGATAAGCTCCAGGGATGGGTTTTAAATTCCAATCTTTAAAAAATTTTATATGTCTTTGGTGAGCCATTTCTTATGTTCATTCCAATGAACAATAATATCAGAGTAATCAAAAACAAGAATTTCAATTTCAAACATATCCCTAGAGATGACATCAATATAAAAGCAGTTTTATCTGGATAGGTTTTGAATTTTCATTATTTCTAAGGAATTTGTGCTATTTCTTTATTGATGGTAAATAACACAGTAATACTTATTTTGATTCTAAGGCAGATTAATATATTATGCCACATCATATTAGTTTCATATGCCACTCTAGTGAAGAAAACATGATTTTTAAATCCTTCTTGTCTCTTCATTTATCAGTTTATCACTGTCTACATTTAATATCTGTTTCAACTGCTGTTTTACTCTGTTTTACTCTTTGTTACAGAATAGTTTATGACAGCTTTCATTTATTATATGTTCATAATGTTCTGAAGACAATGCGTGTTCTCACTTAATTCTCCAAAATAACTCAATAAAGAATCAAGTCATGGAGAGAATATATAGGAACTTCTTCTAAATAAAAGAACAAGTCAGGGTTAGGACAAAAATTTTAGGCTAACAGCCTGAATCTAGAGTCTGTTCTTCTAATCTTTATGAACAAGCTCTAAGCAAACGTTTCTCAGAAACTAATTTAGTGACTGTATATATGTGTTTGTATTTATACATAATATATGACATAATTTTACCATTTAAAAAATTTAAAGAATATCCTTCAANAAGACATACCTGGATTAACAGTCTAATGGAGTACAGAATGAATAAGGCAAAGGCTAACAGAGTTTTGCCAAAAGAACACACTGGTCACAGCAAATACCCTCTTCCAACAACACAAGAGAAGACTCTACACATCACTGGACATCACCAGATGGTCAATACCAAAATCAGATGGATTATATTCTTTGCAGCCAAAGATGGAGAAGCTCTATACAGTCAGCAAAAACAAGACCAGAAGCTGACTGTGGTTCAGATCATGAACTCCTTATTGCCAAATTCAGACTTAAATTGAAGAAAGTAGGGAAAACTACTAGACCATTCAGGTATGACCTAAATCAAATCCCTTATGACTATACAGTGAAGTGACAAATATATTCAAGGAATGAGATAGACGAAGTGCCTGAAGAACTATGGACAGAGGTTCATGACATTGTATAGGAGATTGGGAGCAAGACCATCCCCAAGAAAAAGAAATGCAAAATGGCAAAATGGTTGCCTGAGGAGGCCTTACAAATAGCTATGAAAAGAAGAGAAGCAAAAGGCGAAAGAGCAAAGGAAAGATATACCCATTTAAGTGCAGAATTTCAAAGAAAAGCAAGGAAAGATGAGAAAGCCTTCCTCAGTGATCAATGCAAAGAAATAGAGGAAAACAATAGACTAGGAAAGAGTAGAGACCTCAAGAAAAGTAGAGATACCAAGGGAATAGTTCATTGAAAGATTGGCACAATAAAGGAGAGAAACGATATTGATCTAATAGAGGCAGAAGATATTACAAAGAGGTACAAGTATGCACAGAAAAGCTAAACAAAAGATATCTTCATCATCCAAATAATCACGATCTGGCCTAGAGCCAGACATCCTGGAATGTGAAGTCAAATATTACTATGACCAAAGCTATTAAAGGCAATGGAATTTCAGTTGAGCATTTCAAATCCTAAAAGATGATGCTGTGAAAGTGCTGCACTCAATATGCCAACAAATATGGAAAACTCAGCAGTGGCCACCAGACTGGAATAGGTCAGTTTTCATTCCTATCTCAAAGAAAGGTAATGCCAAAGAATGCTCAAACTTCCACACAATTGCACTCATTTCACAAGCTAGCGAAGTAATGCTCAAATTCTCCAAGCCAGGCTTTAACAGTATATGAACCATGAACCTCTAGATGTTCAAGTTGGATATAGAAAAGGCAGCTTAGATTTAATAGATCTCTCTTAGATGTTTTATATAGCCCTTCAAAATTAAGCAATTTGAAATAAAAATGTTATTGGAGATATCAGGTATATAAATTTTTTAAAATCCAGTATTTTACAAAACTACCATACATATCCTTAATTCCTTTCAGTTCAGTTCAGTTCAATCACTCAGTCATGCCTGACTCTTTGCGAACCCATGAATCATAGCACACCAGGCCTCCCTGTCCATCACCAACTCCCAGAGTCTACTCAAACTCACGTCCATTGAGTCAGTGATGCCATCCAGCCATCTCATCCTCTGTCATCCCCTTCTCCTCCTGCCTCCAATCCCTCCCAGCATCAGAGTCTTTTCCAATGAGTCAACTCTTCTCATGAGGTGGCCAAAGTACTGGAATTTCAGCTTTAGCATCATTCCTTTCAAAGAACGCCCAGGGCTGATCTCTTTTAGAATGGACTGGTTGGATTAATTATTATTATACACATAAATATTAAAATAAAAATAAGGTTCATTAAGAAAATGTGGGAGTACCTATATAACATTAATTTGTATTCCCATTGAAAAGTCTGAATTTCACAGTCTCAGCATTAGTGAGAACTATATTCAGTTCTCCAGTTTTATTGTAAAACCAGTGTGAAACAATTCTAATTTAAAAGCCATGTGGCCTTAAAATCAAACCTTAGAAATGAAATTGCTTCAATATTAAGATAAGCTCCAGGGATGGGTTTTAAATTCCAATCTTTAAAAAATTTTATATGTCTTTGGTGAGCCATTTCTTATGTTCATTCCAATGAACAATAATATCAGAGTAATCAAAAACAAGAATTTCAATTTCAAACATATCCCTAGAGATGACATCAATATAAAAGCAGTTTTATCTGGATAGGTTTTGAATTTTCATTATTTCTAAGGAATTTGTGCTATTTCTTTATTGATGGTAAATAACACAGTAATACTTATTTTGATTCTAAGGCAGATTAATATATTATGCCACATCATATTAGTTTCATATGCCACTCTAGTGAAGAAAACATGATTTTTAAATCCTTCTTGTCTCTTCATTTATCAGTTTATCACTGTCTACATTTAATATCTGTTTCAACTGCTGTTTTACTCTGTTTTACTCTTTGTTACAGAATAGTTTATGACAGCTTTCATTTATTATATGTTCATAATGTTCTGAAGACAATGCGTGTTCTCACTTAATTCTCCAAAATAACTCAATAAAGAATCAAGTCATGGAGAGAACATATAGGAACTTCTTCTAAATAAAAGAACAAGTCAGGGTTAGGACAAAAATTTTAGGCTAACAGCCTGAATCTAGAGTCTGTTCTTCTAATCTTTATGAACAAGCTCTAAGCAAACGTTTCTCAGAAACTAATTTAGTGACTGTATATATGTGTTTGTATTTATACATAATATATGACATAATTTTACCATTTAAAAAATTTAAAGAATATCCTTCAATATTTATTTTAAGTATATATTTGGTATTTAATTTTTCTCTTCTGTGTCTATGAATACACTTAACTACGAGTATATTGTGTAAAATAGTGCAGAGAAACAATGTCAAATTTGTCTTTTTGCTTGAATAAGTAAATATTAATAGAAAAGTCAAAGATATCTTTAGATATTCTTTTAAAAACTTAAAAATAATTCATTTTAATTTTGTTATTTTCTATCTAGGCTTATTCTACTGTAGTTTTAAATAAGAATAACATTATATAAATCAGATAGGTTGATAGAGATGATGGATCAATGTGACAAGGGGTGGGGAAACTGTAGGACTTTCAAAAGAGAAAGGAAACACACAAAGGAGGCCAAAACCCAGAAACAACATGGATTTAAAAGCTAGTCAGTTTTGCTTAGTCAGAGTTGATGTTTGTCAAAGGTTCATGAGAAAACTTGATTATTAACAAGAATAGAGTTATCTTTGTATGCCTGGTTTAGTCAGATTTGACTGCAATTCCATCAAAGAAAATAAGAAATTATATTAGAGTCACTTATTTCAGAAAAGTGAAACCTACAAAGAGAGAAGGTATAAATGTAAATAAAAGAGATCAATAGTAGGAAATGGCATAAATGGTAACAAATGAGACTTTCAGCCACATAACATCTCTCTGATGATTGCTTCTTTCTGACCACAGTCAGGAAAGTATATGATTTTTTTTAGGAATATATGCTACTGGGTTAAGCCTATCTAAAAAATTCAGGGTTAAATCTTCATCTCAAGGTCCTTAATTTAATCAACCTTGAAAAATTATTTTTGATATTGTGATTTTTTGTTTATAAGAAATATGTAAATAATAATCTATATTATTGGCCTTGTGTCCTATTTCTGGCACAAAGCTTCTAAAACTCTTGATTAAATTTACTAAATGATAGGGTAGGGGAGGTATCTTTTGTTATATAAACATAAGGTGACTTCTGGAAATTCCCTAGAAACATAAGCACTTCCCTGGTAGTTCAGGTAGTAAAGAATCCTCCTGCAATACAGGAGACCTGAGTTCAATCTCTGGGTCAGGAAAATCCCCTGGAGAGGGGAATGGCAACCCACTCCAATATTCTTGCCTGGAAAATTCCATGGACAGAGGAGCCTGGCAGGCTACCATGCATGGGGTTGCAAAGAGTTGGACACTATTAAGCAACTCACACACACACACACACACACACAGCTTAAGGATAGCGGCTGGTTGTCTGCCAAGGAAACTCACCTTGTGATTAGAGGGTAGGAACTCAGTCCCACTCCTGGACCTCCAAGGAAGAGAGAATAGATGGAGACTGAATTCACCTACCTCTGTATTATATCTGATTGAATTCAATCATACCTCTTTAATGCAGACTCCATAAAATTCCCAAAAGACACATTTCTGAGAGCTCTGAGACCCTTCCCAAAGACTTAGCCCTAGGCAACTCACTGTCTAGCTGTTCCTGAGTTCTATCTTTTTATAATAAATTTCTCAGTTCTGTGAGCTGCTCTAGTAAATTAATTTTATCAAGGAGGTGTTTGTTGGAACATCTGTCCTATAGCCCACAAGTGAGAACAGGTATAACCACAATTTGATATTGGTATCTGAATAAAAGGAGATCAGTCTGGTATAACTGAGCCCTAAGCTTGTGGTATCATCTCCTATTAGACAACGTCAGATGTGAATCCAATTGTAGGATGCCCAGTTGGTTTCAGAGAATAGCTTCATTTCTGGGGAAAATGCACACATTGAAATTGCTGTCAGAATAGTAGAAGTATTGGTTAGAATCATAGACAATATATATTGACAAGTTTTGAGATTAGAATTGATATCTTTGGGGGCTAATATCTGCTTACTGATGCTAACTGATGTGGAAGCTGAAGCTCCAATATTTGGTCCCTGATGCAAAGAGTTGACTTGTTGAAAAAGATCCTGATGCTGGGAAAGACTGAGGGCAGAAAGAGAATGGGGTGACAGAGGATGATCAGATGGATGGCATTACTGACTCAATGGACATGAGTGTGAAAAAACTCTGGAAGACATAGAAAGACAGGAAAGCCTGTTGTGCTGCAGTCCATGAGGTGGCAAAGACAGACACAACTTAGTGACTGATCAACAGCAACATTCTGCCTACCAAAAGAGTATCTACAATTTGGGAAATTATTGGCAAAAAGATTGCTTTGTTATGATAAATGATTTTGTCTAAAACCTAAAGTGTAGACATTATTATTCCTTTTAAAGTGTCTGTAGCATGTATAGTCACACTGTCAAATAAATAAATAAATATTTCATGAAAACCTATTGTGGGCAATACATTTAGCATTTATATAAGGATATAAGTAGCTTAACACAAATTAAAATATTTAAGCAGTTATTCTAGACAATACATCCTTTAAGAAAATACAACTTTATTTATACATAATTATTGATTTTATTTAAAGGCTATTCAAATATATCATTTCCTATAGGAACAGGCAAGAAAAATGCATATAATTAGACTGTGATAGTATAGGAGGAGTTAAGATAGAATTCAGAATGAGTCTTGAAGTTTAAATAAATAGTAGAGAGGAGGAAAAATAAACATTTGAAAACTATAGGGCAACACTCAACAAAATGCTACAGAAAGATAGAAAGAAGTATATAAATGAAAGTCTAATAGGAAACACTTTCTAGTGAGCAGAGGTTCTCTTCACGTGCTCTAAGAGTTTTGTGTGAATGATACTTAGCATCCAAGTTGTGGGACTTCAAGTTCAGCTTCAGTTCCCTTTCATTATCTCCTATGAATCCTCCTGCTGCTGCTTTTCTTTTCATTCAATGCTTGTGCTCATAAATTTATCTGATCAGTGTCTGATTCAATTCACTTCAGTTCAGTCGCTCAGTCGTGTTCGACTCAGCGACCCCATGAATCGCAGCACGCCAGGCCTCCCTGTCCATCACCAACTCCCGCAGTTCACGCAAACTCACGTCCATCGAGTCGATGATGCCATCCAGCCATCTCATCCTCTGTGTCCCCTTCTCCTCCTGCCCCGAGTCCCTCCCAGCATCAGAGTCTTTTCCAAAGAGTCAACTCTTCCCATGAAGTGGCCAAAGTACTGGAGCTACAGCTTTAGCATCATTCCTTCCAAAGAAATCCCAGGGCTGATCTCCTTCAGAATGGACTGGTTGGATCTGCTTGCAGTCCAAGGAACTCTCAGGAGTCTTCTCCAACACCACAGTTCAAAAGCATCAATTCTGTGGCACTCAGCTTTCTTCACACTCCAGCTTTCACATCCATACATGACTACTGGAAAAACCATAGCTTTGGCTAGACTGACCTTTGTTGGCAAAGTAATGTCTCTGCTTTTCAACATGCTATCTAGGTTGGTCATAACTTTTCTTCCAAGGAGTAAGCATCTTTTAATTTCATGGCTGCAGTCACCATCTGCAGTGATGTTGGAGCCCCCCAAAATAAAGTCTGACACTGTTTCCACTGTTTCTCTGTCTATTTCCCATGAAGTGATGGGACTAGATGCCATGATCTTCGTTTTCTGAATGTTGAGCTTTAAGCCAACATTTGCACTCTCCTCTTGAACTTTCATCAAGAGGCTTTTTAGTTCCTCTTCACTTTCTGCCATAAGGGTGGTGTCATCTGTATATATGAGGTTATTGATATTTCTCCCAGCAATTTTGATTCCATCTTTTGCTTCTTCCAGCCCAGGGTTTCTCATGATGTACTCTGCATATAAGTTAAATAAGGAGGGTGACAATATACAGCCTTGATGTACTCCTTTTCCTATTTGGAACCAGTCTGTTGTTCCATGTCCAGTTCTAACTGTTGCTTCCTCATCTGCATACAGGTTTCTCAAGAGACAGATCAGGTGGTCTGGTATTCCCATCTCTTGAAGAATTGTCCACAATTTATTGTGATCCACACAGTCAGAGGCTTTGGGAT
Source organism: Raphicerus campestris (assembly GCA_006410735.1). Taxonomy (NCBI): domain Eukaryota; kingdom Metazoa; phylum Chordata; class Mammalia; order Artiodactyla; family Bovidae; genus Raphicerus; species Raphicerus campestris. The sequence continues at coordinate 9,768 of SJYW01031850.1, read as the reverse complement.
AGTCAATAAAGCAGAAATAGATATTTTTCTAGAACTCTCTTGCTTTTTCCATGATCTAGCAGATGTTGGCAATTTGATATCTGGTTCCTCTACCTTTTCTAAAACCAACTTGAACATCTTGAAGTTCATGGTTCATGTATTGCTGAAGCCTGGCTTGGAGAATTTTGAGCATTACTTTACTAGCATGTGAGATGAGTGCA
>SJYW01031845.1:0-11575 GCA_006410735.1 Raphicerus campestris | reverse complement strand
AGATGAGGATTCCGTCCCTGGCTTGGGAAGAAAATGGCAGCCCTCTCCATTACTCTTGCCTGGAGAATCCCACGGACAGAGGTGCCTGGTGGGCTATAGTCCATAGGGTTGCAAAGAGTCAGACACAATTTAGCAACTAAACAACAACAAAACCTAACATCCCAAAATATGGGAAAGTATTGACTCCCAAAGTGTTCATCTCAGGATAATTAAAAAGTTATTCGAAACAAAACAGTCATCATAAAAAGAAATTTTTTATATCCATAGAAGATATTATTCACTCATTACATTTACATTTAAAAGTAATATTAATGACCCTTGAAGATACCTATGTTGCCATGTTAGGGGACAAAAGGGATACACACACTATTCTACAATCTGGGATTCAATTTACAGAGGNATATTATTCACTCATTACATTTACATTTAAAAGTAATATTAATGACCCTTGAAGATACCTATGTTGCCATGTTAGGGGACAAAAGTGATACACACACTATTCTACAATCTGGGATTCAATTTACAGAGGATGACTGAGCTACGGCAAGGGAGCATGGGTGCGTATTCAGTCACTCACGACTGACTCTTTGCAACCCCATGGACTGCAGTCCACCAGTCTCCTTCATCCGTGGGATTCTCCAGGCAAGAATACTGGACTGAATTGCCATTTCCTTCTCCAGGGGATCTTCCCAGCCCAGGGACTGAACCCATGTATCTTGCGTCTCCTGAATTAGCAGGTGGATTCTTTACCACTGAGTCACCTGGGAAGCCCTACCACAAGGAGTGAAGTGAGAGTCATTCAGTTGTGTTCAACTCTTTGCAACCCCATGGACTAAACAGTCCATGAAATTCTCTAGGCCAGAATACTAAAGTGGGTTGCCATTCCCTTCTCCAGGGGATCTTCCCAACCCAGGGACTGAACCCAGGTGTCCTGCATTGCAGGTGGATTCTTTACCAGCTGAGCCACCAGGGAAGAGCTAGTATAATAAGGAGAGGCCAAATGCTTTTAAAATAAGCTTTTATATTACTTACCCAGCAAAGGGGCACATACGCCATGCAGGGCCTCAGGGGGACACAGTAGGTTCGGATCAGGAGGCTAGAGCCAAGTGAGGGGCAGCCGAGGCCAGATTTTGATTGGGGTTCCTGCACGAGAGGCAGGGCAGGGGCTCAGTGCAGGACTGGCCGGAATAAATCATCCTGTTGAGCTCTGAGCTACAGAGGTGTCTCTTGTTCCCAGTACCTGGCCCTGGGGTGGTCTGGGGCGGGGGCAGATTGGACTTGGTGTGAGCATTAGGTGAAGAGGGTTGTGGCCATAGGCTGGGTTGGTAAGCTTGTGAGTAAATGTGCTCCAGTGAGCCAGCGTGTCACCAGTGCTGGAGGCTCTGGGGAGAGGGCTGGGCAGTCAGGGAGGGGAGACTGTCCCTATTTTCAAGAATATAGAAAATAAGAACATGTAGTTAAAACCATTGGCCCTGTGACAAAAGGATGCTGAACAGACGAATCCAAAGTCTAAGAAAACACAAAACACCCACATAAAATATTTAACTCTGTTTTTAAAACGCACAGAAACAGGCAGTGCTGGAGGAAACATTCCAAAAATGTTGACTGTGATAGATGGCGGGTGCTTTTTTCCCTTCTGGTTTTTTTTTTTTTTTTAAAGTTTTCTTCATTTTCAAANTGTTTTTAAAACGCACAGAAACAGGCAGTGCTGGAGGAAACATTCCAAAAATGTTGACTGTGTTCCCTCTGTGTGGTAGATGGCGGGTGCTTTTTTCCCTTCTGGTTTTTTTTTTTTTTTTAAGTTTTCTTCATTTTCAAATTCTCTATGAATGAATATGTATTATTTTTATAGTCAGGATGAAAGAGTTTAAACCATGTCTGTAGCTGCCTGCATGATGGGGCTCTGAGCATGGGCCCTGAGCATCCCCGCCAGACTGCCCACCTGCCCATCTGCCCACCTGCCCAGTGGTCCTGGTGAGTCCTATAGGCACTTGACTGGGGTTCACTCAGTTGGGGTCACAGGCCTCGGGAGGAAAGGAGGTACAAGGAGTGTACAGCAGAGATGCCAGCAAGAAAAGGGGGCAAGGAACCCTCAGCTAGGTGTTGGCAACTAGTCCTAGCATTTAGTTGAGTTGTATCTGACTCTTTGCAACCCCACGGACTATAGCATTCTAGGCTTCTCTGTCCATGGGATTCTCCAAGCAAGAACACTGGAGTGGGTTGCCATTTCCTCCTCCAGGGGAATCTTTCCAGCCCAGTGATTGAACCTGAGTCTCTTGCATTGCAGACAGATTCTTTATGGTCTGAGCTACAGGGAGGTTGGTGACTAATTATCAGCTAGTCTCTGTGTGTGACAGTGCTGTCCCCTCAAAACTAGCACAGAGAACCCAGGCTCAAAGCTCCCAGGGGCCAAGCAGCCCCAGACTTCCTCTCCTGAGCCTCAGACAGGAGAATCTGACCCACTCAGTCAAGAGACTGGGACAGGAGGGATGCCGCAGCCAGGAAAGCCAGGATCTGAGTCCAAGTTCCTTTGTCTCACCCACAGTTACGAGACCTGAGTCTGGTTGAATGGGATCCATAACCAGGCACCTGGGATTGAGGCAGCAAGAAGGGCCTGGTGCTGTCTGGGAAAGGGAGTGCGTGATGAGTGTGTGGCAGAAAGCGGCAGGGGAGTTGGAAAGAGAGAGGGAGAGGAGAGGAAGGAAAGAGAGTAGAGGGAAGGGAGCAGAAGTAAATCTGGGGGAGAAGAGAGTCCCTCTAGGGTGTACCCTGGTGCCATCTGCTTCCAGAACAGACCTCACCTCGGCCGTGGCTTTCAAGAGGTCAGTTAAGTTGCTGGAGGACTCAGATCTCTTAACATTTTAAAAATCACAGCCATTAAATGTGGAATGCTACTTATAAATTATGGTGAAATACACTTTTGCCAATCAATTTAATTCATGCCTATATGCAGGGTCTATACACATATTCCTATACTGTTGTTCAGTTGCTAAGTCATGTCTGACTGAGACCCCAGGGACTGCAGCACGCCGGGCTTCCCTGTCCTTCACTATCTCCCAGGGTTTGCTCAAACTCAGGTCTGTTGAGTCAGTGATGTTATCCAACCATCTCATTCTGTCTCCGCCTCCTCCTCTTGACCTTAAATCTTTCCCAGCATCAGGGTCTTTTCTAATATCAGTACTGAACACTGCCATTGGGACAATTTTAATGGAGCATTGAGAGAAGCAAGTGTCTAAAGGACACCCTTGGCTCCAACCCCCTCGGCATCTTGGAGCCCCAGACCCATGGCTTCCTCCACACTGAGGACTCTTCAGAACACTGTGCAAGTCAGGTGGGCATGTGGGAAGCCCAGGGGCTTCTGGGCCTGCACTGGCCAGCCCAGCAACCCTCTGCCTGTCCAGCCTGCAGGCGTCTGTCCTCTGTGAGGGTGTCCCCTAAAGTCTCTGTGCAGTAGCGCCGAGGCTCCCCTCCTGCCTTGGTTTCCCAGATAGGGCAGGGAGGCCCCCACCTCCTCCTTCCTTTGCATACAAGCCCACCTTCACCAAGGCCACCAGGACCCCCACACAGGAAAGGACAAGCCAGGTGCCCGCCCAGCCTGCCCATCCCACAGGAGTCTGGAACCCAGGTGTCCTGGTGGGTGGGGCCAGACCTCAGCTTTGGGGGGTGACCTCAACCCCTGGGGTGCTGTCAGCGAGGCTCAGAGGAGTCTGTGGTGTCCACACCTGGCCACTGACCTCCTCATTTAGGGCAGCCTCCCCATCGGGTCCCACCCTCAGCCCCTGGCTGCCTCATGCTGTTCTAATGTAGAGCTGGTCCTTTGTCCACATCTCCACCCACTGCCTCCGATCAGAATGGCCAGAATCCCACCTGGCGTTTCAGGCCCTTGTGGGATCAGTGGTGGGCCCCGCGCAGGACACTGCACGTCTGTGCTGGAGACGCTCAGATCTGAAGGGACCTTTGGCCAGGAAACGCGAAGGTTGAATGGGTTTCCTGGCCCTGGAACATTTGGGGATTTTTGTCACATGTCACAGTCTGACAGCCTCCTGGGCCCTTGAAATATTCCTGCATGGCTGCCAGCTCCCAAGGCTCGTCTCCTTCTTGTGCAGCAACAGCTCAGAGTGTGGCACTGGAACACCCAGACGGGTCCGGGGAGCAGAGAGCCCCAGAGGGGCTCGGGGCAGGGACGGGGCCGCGCCTGCCAGGCCAGTCCCAGGGTCTCCTGCAGCAGCTCCGAGGGGGTCTCGTNTGTCACATGTCACAGTCTGACAGCCTCCTGGGCCCTTGAAATATTCCTGCATGGCTGCCAGCTCCCAAGGCTCGTCTCCTTGTGCAGCAACAGCTCAGAGTGTGGCACTGGAACACCCAGAGGGGTCTAGGGAGCAGAGAGCCCCAGAGGGGCTCGGGGCAGGGACAGGGCCGCGCCTGCCAGGCCGGTCCCAGGGTCTCCTGCAGCAGCTCCGAGGGGGTCTCGTGGGGTGCTAGGTTTCCACTGGTTCTGCTCAGGTCCCTCCCTGCAGCCTCCTCCACGGCTCCCAGCCCCGCCCCGCCCTGCAGCTGCTCCGCCAGGATCTCTGGCCCAGCGTCCTCCCTGTGGTTCTCCTTCAGGAAGTGTCAAGGACGCGCTCGAGATATGGAACTTCAGAAAACAAACTCCCAACTCAAAATATTGCACAACAGGAATCTTGGGTGGGTTGGGTCTATGGACCTCGGGCATGGGGCTCTCTCCCCTACCTCTCTGCTCTCTCCCCTACCTCTCTGCTCTCTCCCACCCCAGTCCTCTCTCTCCCTGCAGAGGGGACTTCTCAGGAGTCCCTGGCTGCAGCACCCTAAGACCTGCATGGTGGTCCAGCTTAGAGACCCCAGAGGCGCAGCAGCCCCTTCCTCCCGCACCCACAGATGCCCTCACCATGCTGCTTGGCTAGTCCACTCCTGTGCCAGTTGCATCAGCCAGGAGGGGTATGGAACTGGGGCGGTGTAGTGTTGGGGCCCCTGGGGTTCACAAAGGCTGGGCTCGGAGATCCGTGGCCTCCAGAGCCATCAGGCTCAGGCCTGTTCCCCAAAGGGACAGGGTGCTGCCCAGGTCAGGGGGTACAGGCCCATCACACACCAGGATCCCAGCAGTGGAAGTGTTGGTGAGTGTGGGGTTGGCCCTGATCCAGGCTCTGCCACCGTGTGCCCGCAGAACTTCCCCAAGTCCCTTCCTTCCTGTCAGTGGGTCCCACACTTCACCAGTAAATGAGAGCATCGGTCGGGATTCTCAGAGCTGGCTTGGTTGTAGCCAACCCTCCTCTGGTGGAAAATGGATTTAACAGACTTACAGGGCTGGAAGGAGGAAGAGGGGGAGGGAAGGGGAGTAGAGAGAGGGAAAAGGAGAAGGGGAAGGAGTGGGGAGGGGAGGCAGAGCGGAGGGGAAGAAGAGAAGACGGAAAAGGAGGAGAGGTGATTTTACAACTCATGGGAATTGTACAAAATTCACATTTCAGGGCCTGTAAATAAAGTTTTATTGGCACACAGCCACAACCACTCATTTGCCTGTCATCCACGACAGCTCTCTCGACACAAGGGCAGAACCGAGCAATTGTGAGTGACCGAGGGGCCACAGAGCCTAAAATATTTCCTCCTTGGCCCTTTCCAGAAACAGCCTGCTAGCTGGAGCCAGCTTCGTGCTGCCCACACTTCCGTCATTCACGGGCCACAGCAAGGTCTCAGCAGGTCCAAGATGTGTTTTCATTTCCTGGTTTCCCTTCGGTCAACTCGGGGCTAACATCACCACTGACTCAGCCTTGCCCATAAGGACTAAAGCCCTGCAATCATGGTTTTCATGCTCTGCATTTTTGTCCCCTAAAACACAAGAAAATCGCTCCATGACTTTTAAAAGCAGACGCTGCATCCTGTCCCTCCTTTTGCCCCCAGAAGAGTGTCCCCATGGCCCTGCTGACCTTGAGGCCTCTTCCTCCTGGCTCCAGGCTTCTCTGGCCCTGATGTCCCTCCCAGCCTGTAGCCACATCCATTGGTCACCTGCCTGACAGGCAATCAGTTGAGTGGAGTCAGAGGCAGGGCCCGAGGACTGGGGAGGAATCTGTCTGCTGTGTGTGGTTCTTGTCACTACCTTCCCTCTCTGAGCCAGCCCCGAGGGGCAAGTGTGGACTCCACCAAGCTCCCCAGAGGGAATCCGAGAAGAGCTGAGCTTTTCCCAAGCTCCTCAAGGAAAGAGACCGGCCTCACCCCATCCTGAGAGTCCTGGGTGGCACGACAGGAGTTGCAAGGTGTGTCTGTATTAGGGGGTGGGCACAAGTCTGACGAGCCCCTAGTGCTTTGAGAACAACAGGGAGAAGTCTGGGGTGTTGGGGTAGTGTTTTTATTGATGGGGGGCCATCACTGCCCCCCTAGGTGGATCCTGGAGAGAGGGGTAGACCTGCGGTCCCAGCCATAAAGCCTGGCTGGGGGCTGCTGCCGGTTCTCCAGTGGGAAATGTCCAAGTGGGGCTACAAGCCACATGGAGGCGGTAGGGATGGGACTTGGCCCTCAGTACCTGCGGGAACGTGTGGGCTCAGAGCATCCCACTCATCCAATGTGAGCTGCCCCCCAGCCCCAGAGAGCTCTGTGGACTCTGTTTCCACCTAAGGTAAGTAGAGGGTCATTCTAGGACCACACTCCAGGGGTATTATGACCTGGAGAGGGACAGCGTTCTGACCCACTCAGTGTGGTCCAGGAGCCACTGGAAAGTGGGCTGAGGGAGGGTCATCTAGGGAACATTTCATCTGTTTTCCATCTTGACTCAAACTAGTCCAGATGTCACACTGGACAGTGTGGAGGACAGAACCAAGTGTCCCCAGCCTCCCTGGCAGCATCTGGAGTGAGCACGGGAGCACACCCCGACAGACGGCCTGTGTGAGGCAGATGCTGGCCACGCGCGCCCCACCTGCAACTCTCTCTGGCTTGGGAGTTGGAGTTGTGAGTCATACATCCTGTGTTTTTGGACAGGCAGCCTCCGAGGCCCCAGGCAATGGCTGCTTACCCCCGCTGCGGTACCCCCACCCAAAACACGCACACGCTGTCTCCCGGTCCCACAAGCTCCAAGGCAGGGCTGCACGGCTGAACCTGTGTGGTCACAGAGGTAGGTCTGCCTTTCACGGAACGCCTGCCCTCGGAAGGCAACCAGTCACTCCTAAAGGAAATCAACCCTGAATATTCACTGGAAGGACTGATACTGAAGCTGAAACTCCAATACTTGGGCCACTTGATGGAAAGAGCTGACTCACTGGAAAACAACCTGATGCTGGGAAAGATTGAATGCAAGAGGAGAAGGGGACAACAGAGGATGAGATGGTTGGATGGCATCACCGACTCAACAGACATGAGTTTGAGCAAACCCCGGGAGATGGGGAAGGACAGGGAAGCGTGGCGTGCTGCAGTCCACGAGGTCGCAGAGTCAGACATGACTGAGAGGCTGAACAACTGCCCTTGAAGACCTTCCAGAATGTCAATGCAGAGGACACCTGGCAAGAAGCTACTGGGTCTTCAGGACAAGTGGAGAAGTGTCCTCCACTACCAGAGGATGGCAGAACATCCAAGACCCTTTGAAGGGTCCCTTGAAGGCTGGAGACCCAGGAGGAGCAAGGACAGGGAGGCCAGCCAGATGGGCTCAGGACAGAGCAGCTTCCCGAGGGAGGGAGAGCTTAGCCTGGAGGTCCTCCAGGTGAGGTCGCGCTTTCCAGTAGGATAAAGAGGACAGCCCCACACTGGGCATGTAATCACACCCGAGGGTTTCCTTATTAGAAGTCCCCAGCTGCCTGCCCGACTATTCCTGTGGGGCACATCCCAGACCCCTGCCCCTACTCAGGTAGTCTGTTTCTTTGGTTCCTACTGCAGAAAAGAAAGAAACCCTTCTCCAGCCAGACCCAGGAAGCTCTGGGTGAGTCCAGGGAGGGTGGCAGGACCACATGGTCAGGATGGAGTGGAAGCTGTTCCCGCCTGAGCTCCTGCTGGGCAGCAGCTCGCTCCCCATACACGATGCCCTACACGGTTCTAGATAGGAGAAGCAGGGAACCTGGGTCAGAAGGTGACGCAAGGGCCTGAGTGAGATCACAGGGGTCCCCCCCCCAAGGGGTTCCCTCAGCAGCTTCCTGTCAAGGATTAGATCCTATAGAACATCCTATAGAAGTCCCTGGGGGAGAGAGCAAGGGCCGGGCCTCAGACTGCACATACCCAGGTCCAAAGCGGTCTCAAGCTTCTCTGTAAATATGTAAAGAAGGCAGTGAGCATGCCAAGACAGTGTAGCCACACATGCCATGGCGTCGGGGGGTGGGGGGCATGCTCAGGACTGCCCGGAGGCCACAGATGCAGGGCCCTTCAGCATGTATCCCCAAGGGTGGGCAGCCCACCATGCCCATAGGGAGCCTGCCCTCCAGGGAAGGGCTGCTGGGGACTAGAGAGTGTGGCCTGGGGGTTTATGTCACTGTTTGCTTGTTTTCTTGGGTGTTCCTTCAGATCCTTCAGAGAAGGACTCCTATTGCTGGCATTTTATTTAAGATTTTTTTTTTTTTTGATGTGGACCTTTTTTTTTTTTTTTTTTCCAAGTATTTATTGAATTTGTTACAATACTGAATACAATATTGAATACAATACAATATTGAATTTGTTACAATGTATTTTTGGCCACAAGGCATGTGGGATCCCTGACCAAGGATGGAACCCAGGCCGCCTGCATTGGAAGGTAAGTCTTCATCGCTGGACCACCAAGGAAGTTCCTCAGATACTCTTTCCAGCCCTTGATTCGGCCCCAGGGTTGAGAGGTGAGAGGGCTTTGAAGGCCAGAGCCAGCAACAGCAGACAAACCTCTGGAGTTTGCTAGTTTCCTGGTGTATAAATGATCCCAGCTTGGCCACCACAAGGCCACTGAGCGCAGGGCTGCAGAGTGTCCACTGTGGGTTCTACATGGCCCGGCCCGGACCACCGGCTCCAGCTTCATCCACCAAGGAGGGGGCTGTGGTACACAGAAGCTGGGATGCCAGCATTTCCCACAAAGAGAATTGGAGGAGCCTGGTTCCGGTGAGCCGCTGTCCACGTTGTACCCCCAGTACAAGGCAAAGCCGAGATCCAGAGACACACCTTCAAAGTAAAGCACAGCTTCTCTCTCTCTCAGGGTCAGATGCTCTCCAGTGAGGTCCTGCGGAGACTTGGGACCCAGAAGTGTTCATGCCCAGACAGAAGCCCACCCCCATGCTACCCGGGCCCCAGTGTGGTGCTGGCCTCACCGTGGAGCCTCTGCTGGGCATGTGGGCTCAGCTGTGAGCTGCCGGGTCTGCCTCCTCCTGCCTCAATCTCAGGTGCCTGAGCTTCCAGAACATTCAGGCAGGTGGAGGCACTCCAGGGAGGGCAAGTCCACGCTCCCAGAGCCGCCCATCCTGCCTCTGTCCTTCCACCTTCAGCAAGAGCAGCATTTGCTTTTTGAAGGGCACCCGTGTGTACACTCTATTTAAAGGATAACTTCTGATTATTTTCTTAATGGAAGAGCAAATATTTATGTCTTAGAAACCAAAGGGCAGGTTGGAATGTGTGGGAATACCGGCTTTGGGGAGCTGCCACTGCTGCTTGACAGGGAGTGGGCAGGACAGCCCAGACTGTTGGCCGCGATCAACCTCGCTTAGCTGGAGCACAGAAGCCCTCGGACTGGGCGCGAGTCTGGCGGCCAGGGCTCTGTTTGCCTTGGAAGGTGGAGGGAGGGGTGGTTCAACCCTTCTGACTCCTTTCCCGTTGTAGGGAGGGAAGGGAAGGGGGCACTTCCACCTCCGGGAGCCTTCACTGTGCCTGGGGTGCCACTGCTGGGCTGCCCGACCCGGCCTCCTCCCCGCGAGCACGTGACGGCCGCCAGCCCAGCCATGTGGACAGCGTGACCATCGGCCGACTGCCCACCAGCTGAGCTGGACTGTGTCAAGTGTTTAGGTTATTAGGGCAGAAAAACACAAAATGAAGAGCAGCCTGCACCCGAGAACAGAAAGCGGGAAGCGGAAGGGAGGCCACGGGAAGGGAACCGCTCTTCCCCAGGAGCCCCCACCACCCCTGCCCAGGTGGGTCCAGGAGCCAGGCCAGCCAGGCCCTGAGAGGTTCTGCTGGGCTCCAGGGCCTGAGGACTCAGGGCTGTCTCCTGACCCCAGAGTGGGACGTCCGGGGTCTTCTGCAAGACCCAGCCTGTCCTCTGCCTGCCAGTCTGTCTGCTTCTCATCATGGTCATTTTTCTTCCTACGTGCATCTATCTGCATGGAGAAAGGTCCAGAGCCCCGGGTTGCTGGTGGAAGCACCCAGAACAGTGCAGCCGGGCAGCTGGTGGGGAAGGTGAGCAGCCGTGGCAACAAGCAGATGGGGGACTCACCAGCCCTTGACCTCATGGGTGATCCGGTTCAGGAGCAAGGCTGGGGGCTGTGCAGCAGCCACAGGCCCAGGGTCCCGCGTGTCCCCATGGGGCAGTAGTAGCGTCTCTGCCATTGGTTAAGGATGGGAAGGAGGCCCTGGATAAGAAGAGGGAAGGTCGGGCCCCATGCCTGCAGGCCCAGCTGGCCCACGTGGACAGCACCAGGTGACAGGCACTTTGGGTCTCCAGGTGGCACCTCACAGCCCCCCAGCCACCCAGCAGCTGCTCCATGGGGATGGGTCCCACTCTCCAAGGACTGCCCACTTGGTGGGTCAGCAGTAGCCTCTCTCCTGCATGCCACATGGCCACATCCGCCCTCCCCTATAACCATTAGCTTGTGGTGGGGCTGAAGTGGTGGGAATGAGTTCTTGCTGCCCTGGCTGCCTGTGGAGGCAAAGGCGACACTGAGGTAGGACCTGGCATCACCGTCCTTGGCTCCTGTCTTGTCCTGCCACCTGGACCTGCCGATGGACCCTAAGCGGCTGCTCCACGGCCCCCTTTTCATGCAATCACTTTGGCTCCTGGTCACCCTTTCCCTCTGAGTCCACTGAGTCCAGGCAGATGGACAGGTCCTGCCTGCACAGTGGCGGGAGCAAGGGGCACAGAAAGAGAGGGGAAGGGCCTGTATTGAGCAGGAACTGGTCAAAATCCTGGAAAGTGCCCCGTCGGTGACAGCAAGCACTGACCTGGGCATGGAAGGCAGCCAGACCCCTGTGTCCGTGTGTGTGTATGTGTGTGTGCATGCGCCACATGTGTGTCTCTCTCTGTGTGTGCGTGTGTGTTGTATGTAGGTCTGTGTGCGTGTACACTGTGCAGTGAAGTACACATACATGTGTCCACATGTGTGCTTGCACTCCTATTTGAGAATACATATGCTGTGTATGTGTGTGCAGACATCTGTGTGCATGTACACTGTGTAAATGTGGCACACATATGTGTGACCATGTGTGCTCACACTCCTGTGTTTGTGAGCATGTATGCTGCATGTATGAGTGTGTGTGTGTACATATATGAGTGTGTGTGCTGCATGTGGGTCTACACAGTGCATATACACTGTGCGGTGTGGTACACATGCATGTGTTCACATGTGTGCTTGCACTCCTGTGTGTTTGTGAGAACCTGCTGCATGTGTACATGTGTATGCACATGTGTGTACATGTAAGC
>SJYW01031844.1:467254-532700 GCA_006410735.1 Raphicerus campestris | reverse complement strand
TCCCCCCACGACGAGGGAGACCTGGCTTCGATCCCTGGGTTGGGAAGATCCCCTGAAGGGAAAGGCTCCCCACTCCAGTGTTCTGGCCTGGAGAATTCCATGGACAGAGGAGCCTGGTGGGCTGCAGTCCATGGGGTCACAGAGTTGGACACGGCTGAGTGGCTAACACTTACTGTGTCTACAGTGACTGCATCCACCTTGTAACCGTGAAGGGACAATATCACTGACTTCCTGACAATGGCAGAGGAGGAAGCTGAAAAGCATCTTGGTCAGTGATGAAATCGTCGAGTTAGTGAACCAACTTTGGAGGCATAGGACCTGTAAATTTCTTGAAACATGAGATTATAAATAGCTTTATTGGTTAAGCCACATTTAACTGAGTGTTCTAACACTTTCAGGAGAAAACAGAATCCACCTCAGTAAGAGAATTTCTGTTCAGCTGGCTTAAATAACGAGAAAAAATGTACTCCTCATATAATAGTGTGAGAGAAAAGCTGGTTTCAGGGTTTGGTGATTTGGTAGTTCAAACATATCATCAAGATCCAGCTTCTTTTTGTCTCTGCTCTGCTTTCTCATCACGTTGTCTTTCCCTCAGGATTTCCTCTCCATAGCTATGAGGTGACTACAGAAGTTTCAGGTGTTATATGCAGTTGCAATAACTTTAAGCAGAAGAAAGCCATTTCCAATTATGTCTCCTCCTCACTTTTTTTTTAAACAGACAGACCTTTCTGTAAAACCTCCCAAAAGACTTCTCTTCAAATTTCATTGGTTAGAATTAGGACTCAAGCCTTTGCTTGCCCTAAACTCTGGTGAGAAAAATATTAATTACCATATTTATATTAGACAAATTAATATTCACCTACAGGAGGGGATTAATCCCTCCTAAACCATAAGACCCTCTGCTGCATGAACAAAATGGGAATTCTGTTAATTAAGAATGAAAAGAGAGTGTGTGCACCACAGAAAGCATCCAGTAAGTGAGGTAGTTCTCAGGGATTCAGAGGAGAGAGAGCTCCTGTGGCTGGAAGAGTCAGAGAAGGGTTTGTCGAGGAGATAGAACTTGAACTGTCTTCCCTGGCGGCTCAAAGGTAAAGAATCTGCCTGCCAATGAAGGAGACGGGGGTTTGATCCCTGGGTCAGGAAGATCCCCTGGCGGAGGAAATGCAACCCACTCCAGTGTTCTTGCCTGGAGGATCCATGGACAGAGGAGCCTGCGGGGGCAATCCATGGAGCAGCAGAGTTGCACATGACTTAGCGACTGAACAGCGGCAGAAGCAGGACTTGAACTGGGCCAGGGGTGAAAGGAAGAATGCTTGTTAGCCAGAAGGGAGCTTTGAGGACACGGTGCAGAGAAAAGAGTTTTAGTAATGGCATAACAATTATAGGAAGGTATTTGATTGTTGAAGTTACTGTTGCTATGCAATAAACCGCTGAAAACTTAAGTCACCTAAAATAAATGTTGTACTGTGCCATGGGTTCTCTTGGTCTAGAATACAGGAAGGGCCCGGCTGGGATAGAGTGCCAGTGGTCAGAACTGAAATCTGACTTACTAGATGTGGGCTGAATATTCTAGAGGCATTTTCACTCTCATGCTTGGTGGTTCATGCTGGCTGTCAACTGAGACCACAGCTGAGTGACAGGTTGGAATACTCCATGTGGTCTCCCCACATGAACTATTCTGGACTTTCTCTCTGAACGGAGGCTGACTCCACAGTTAGCTTTCCCAGACAGCAAGGTGGCAATGCCAGTAATTTTTATGATCCTGTCTTGAGAATCACATAGCACCGTGCTCACCATACTTCCCTTTCTGAAACAGTCAAAGGTCCTGCCAGGTTCAAGAGGAGGAGAGAGTGATCTCAAGACTCAACAGTAGCAAGGTCAAGGTCACCTGATGCCCAGAACATGTGGGCTGGGCAATATTGTCATGACTAGTTTTTGAAAACAGTCTACTACAGAAGGAAACTTTGTCTAAAGTTGCAAACCTGAGAACAATAAATGATAAACAACTCTCCTCTCCTCATGAACTTTCTTAAGACAACTTGCAGGACATTCTTTTAGGACTTGCTTAAGAAATTGCCAGCCAGACTGAGTGACTATAACTGGATCACAACCAAAGTAAGAGAAAGCCAGATAGTAATTAGAACATTCTTTAAAGAGAATTTGTAGATGTAGAGAGAGCTATGATTTTCCCACCAAACTCACCAAGAAGGCAGGAAGTGAGTTCCCCAACACTTCCAATTCCCAAGCTAAGTTTGTGGCTCCCGCCATAAAACCAATTATGGAGACTAGGGCTAAGTACAAGCATGGCTGACCATTTACTATCAGTTTGCTGAACTGCACAGTCTGGTAGACTCAACTCCATGCTCGCCTAAATGAAATGCAAGCCAATTCTTGGAAGATTCTCTTAAGAGTCTTTGCAGATGAGGCAGAGTATATTGAAAATAATGCCCACCTCTCCCCAGGAGACATCTAAGGTAGGGAGCTTAGAATAACCTGTAATTACCAGGATCTTGGGAGGGATCGAGAGTTGTCCAAGCTGCATGAGACAGAGGGCACTGGACGGTTTAAGAAGAGCACCGTCTGAACAGGACGTTTCCTCTTCACGTCCGCTTCCTTCCCTGACTCCAAAGGAGCAGACGCAAGATGGCAGGGGCAAGGAGAGCAAAAATACACAAACAAAAATTAAAAACAGGAACTGGTCTGGCTACTGTCCTATTTGAAGCGTGATTCTCTAACTTCCCCTTTAGCTCTAGAAGCTCCCTTCTTTCCGCCCCAGAGCTAGGCAGGTCATTCCGTCTTCCAGTTTCTTTCTTTCTTTGTGCATCCACCACAGAGTGTCTAATAAAGGCAGAAATAAAGTGTATTAGGCGGATGAAGAAGGAGGGGTAGGGACAAAACGAGGTTTTTTTAAGAAAGTCAGTTTCTTATTTTTGAAATATTCTGATAAAAGCTTTACCTTGAAAGATAATCTCTCTTGTAGCGTTCTGCTTTTTTTTTTTTTTTTTAAACCTTAGCTTCTCCATCCAAGCTTTTTGGAATAGAGCCGACCTCTCTTTTATCATCATTATAATTTCCCTTTTAAAAAGGAATTTGTAAGAATCTCTCATTTTTCAGTCCCTTTGAGCATAGCAAGTGGAATGGTTATCACGTTTTCCTCTCACCTGAGTCAGATTTTTCAGGTAGTTTGAGGACTTACCACAGGATAACTTTTGCTCTCTTTCTTAAGGACCAGATATCATGTAACTTCACAACCAACATTTTCTTGAGGTTAAAAAGATGACTTACTTGAGAATATAACCTGCTTACTGGGCTTCCCTGGTGGCTCAGACAGTAGAGTCTACCTTCAGTGCAGGAGACCCTGGGTCAGGAAGGTCCCCTGGAGAAGAGAATGCAACCCACTCCAGTATTCTTGCCTGGAGGATTCCATGGACAGAGGAGCCTGGCGGGCTACAGTCCGTGGGGTTGCAAAGAGTTGAACTCACTTGAATGATTAACACACACTAATATATTTACTCACACAGTCATACATTCATTCACTCGTTACTCTCCGGGTAATTTCTTGACATGTAGTGGGCAAGGTCATAGGAAAGCTGGAGAGTAATAGTCACCCAGAGAAACAATAGCTTAACTAGAATTACAGTCCAGGGATCCAGTTCGTAACAAGAAAACATTAGTTGCTGTATAATTGTTGTTGCTTAGTCACTAAGTCACATCTGAATCTTTTGCGACCTCATGGACTATAGCCCACTAGGCAACTCTGTCCGTGGAATTTCCCAGGCAGGAGTACTAGAGTGGGTTGTCATTTCCTTCTCCAGGGGATCTTCCTGACCCAAAGATCAAACTCGCATCTCCTGCTTGGCAGGTGGATTCCTTACCACTGAGCCACCTGGAAAGCCTCTTGTATAATAAGATCTGACTAAATAAATTATGGTATATGAATAAATTAAAAAACAGAAGATCCTTATCACAGAAACTAGGAACGATTAGTTATGAATAAGAAGCATTGGGTATGTAATATTGGAGAGTTACTTGGGAAACTTCTAAGTTAGTATCACCATTTGATTTCTTTTTGGATTAATCAATCAATCAGGTCTTCGTCGTGGCACTCGAGACCTTCGCTGAGTCAAGCAGGCCCTTTCATTGCAGCACGATGACAGAGTCGTTGCGGCACAGCCGCTCCAGCCGAGGAGCCCGGGCTTAGCAGCTGCAGCGCTGGGCCCGCTCGCTCCTCGGAACGTGTGCTCTGAGTTCCCCGCTGGGAATCAAACACACGTCCCTGGCACTGCAGAGTGGGTTCTTAACCACTAGACCCCCAGGGAAGTCCGGTGTTTAATTTCTTTATGTGAATGGTGATTACATGGAGATTTTATTAACATTATTTGAAATCTATATATGTTATATGAAGTATTAAATAATATTGTCATATTTAGTTATGAGTTTAATATATTGTTGTGCCCTATATATTCATAATGTATGTAGGACACAGAAAATATATTTTGTGATTCTGATTACCATTGGTTCAGAGATGATCATTTCTATGAGAATTTACCTGGCAAACCCTATAACTAACACTATTTATTCCTCTCTATACTTTCCCCCCACACACAACATTATCAACATACTTGAAAGTTATTATTTATTTCTCTTCTTATTGTCTCTCTTTTATAGAAAACAAGCTTCTGCATGTTTTGATTACACGTATGTCTGAAACAAGTTTTGTATATCTGTTTGATTACAGTGGTATCAGAAGCATCTAGAAGTGCCTGGCATTTATTACCTGTTAAATAAATACTTCCTGAATAGAATGTAGCTCATTTAAGTGGCAGGCATTTTTGGCACAAGATCACCAAACAGAAGCCTTTCCTTTGGACTATTCAGTCTCCCCAAGTTTTCCTGTAGTCTTCTGTGTGGAGACATATATGGGTCTGAAAGTTGACTTTCGGGGAGCTGGGTATGGAAGACATTGGGAGACCCCCTGGTCAGCCTGTGATGTTCAGCTTCATCTGCCAGTCTCAGCTGCAGTGTGCTTCTGTGCCTGCTATCCAAACCAGAATTACTCAGGGTTCATTTCTCTAGAAATGAACCAAGATCCAGGATAAGGCATTCCCCCTGACCAGCAGAGGCTCATCTTTGCCGGCAAGCAGCTGGAAGATGGCCGCACTCTTTCTGATTACAACATCCAGAAGGAGTCGACCCTGCACCTGGTTCTCCGCCTGAGGGGTGGTGTGCAGATCTTAGTGAAGACCCTGACCGGCAAGACCATCACCCTGGAGGTGGAGCCCACTGACACCATCGAGAACGTGAAGGCCAAGATCCAGGATAAGGAAGGCATTCCCCCTGACCTGCAGAGGCTCATCTTTGCTGGCAAGCAGCTGGAAGATGGCTGCACTCTTTCTGATTACAACATTCAGAAAGAGTCGACCCTGCACCTGGAAGAGTGGAATAACAGCCTCATTATTCTTGAAAGACTGCAGATAATTCTTAAATGAGACTCAGTTATTCCTCTCCCTGGAACTTCCTTGAAGACTTCAGGGTGAATGTAACCAGTTTTAAGATCATATATGACTAAGGTTTCCATCATGCAAGATCATGTAATTTCAGTAAAGCTCTTTCTTAACTGGTGCCAGAGAGTTTGAAGCCTTGATAACAAGAATTAGAAACACACACTCCATGATCTCATCTATTTGTAATATCCAACAGCATCACTTTTTTTCTTAGTACTTTCTCACCAATCATTTCCTCAATGATCAATAGATTTCCAAGGGGCTGGTGGACTGTTATCAGAATCACCTGGGAAGCCTATTAAATACAGATTCCTGTAGTCTAGCCCTTTCCTTCTAATCTGAATATTGGGTGGTAGGGCCTCAGAGATACTTTAATATACTGCCCACCACCAGCAACAATGATTTAGTCAGACATTCAGCCACATACTCAGTTATTTAGAAATCTAAACTGACCCGTAAATACAGTTTTATATGCGCCTACTGAGATTTATAGCAGGATAAAATTTTAAAAGTAAAGAAGAGAGCCATAAGAATGCAAAATTTCTAGCTTTGGAGAGGTCTTTGATTGGCAGGGTATTGCTTCTGGTGAGACCATTTTTGTACCCATGGATGCTGATTCTGTAACAATAAGATAAGCATGGGAAATTATGCCCTCACAATTCTCTTGAACAATTCTGTTGGTTGGTGAACACCTCACTTTGTGTTTATTCACTTCAGTTCAGTTACTCAGTCGTGTCCAACTCTTGGTGACCCCATGGACTACAGCACACCAGGCCTTCATGTTCATCACCAACTCCCGGTGTTCACTCAAACTCATGTCCATTGAATCAGTGATGCCATCCTCTGTTGTCCCCTTCTTCTCCCACCTTCAATCTTTCCCAGCATCAGGATCTTTTTAAATGAACCAGCTCTTTGCATCAGGTGGCCAAAGTACTGGAGTTTCAGGTTCAACTTCAGTCCTTCCAATGAACACCCAGGACTGGTCTCCTTTAGGATGAACTGGTTGGATCTCCTTGCAGTTCAAGGGACTCTCAAGAGTCTTTTCCAACACTACAGTTCAAAAGCATCAGTTCTTCGGTGCTCAGCTTTCTTTATAGTCCAACTCTTACATCCATACGTGACTCTTGGAAAAACCATAGCCTTGACTAGATGGACCTTTGTTGACAAAGTAATGTCTCTGCTTTTTAATTGGTCATAACTTTTTAGGTTGGTCATAACTTTTCTTCCAAGGAGTAAGTGTCTTTTAATTTCATGGCAGCAATCACCATCTGCAGTGATTCTGGAGCCCCCCAAAATAAAGTCTGCCACTGTTTCCCCATCTATTTGCCATGAAGTGATGGGACCAGATGCCGTGATCTTAGTTTTCTGAATGTTGAGCTTTAAGCCAACTTTTTCACTCTCCACTTTCACTTTCATCAAGAGGCTCTTCAGTTTTTTTTTTTCATTTTCTGCCATAAGGGTGGTGTCATCTGAATATTTGAGGTTATTGATATGTACCTAAAATGTTTACTATGTACCTAAAATTTGCTCAAATTATAGTAGATAGCAAAACATGCTCACAGTGCCCTCTGGATAAGATAACTATATTATGAAGAACTAGTGCAAGCTAAGAACCTACAGTAATGATGGCTAATCCCTCCTATTCACTCTTTTGGTCTTGTTTGTTTGTTTGTTTGTTTTCCTGGCTCTCTTAGTGCCTCAGGGTCAGGAAGGTCTGGTAATGGATGGAGAAGAAAAGTCTCTGTTACTATCAGTAGAGTACAGGATGTCTTTAAAAATGAAGCTAAAAGACGATGGCCTTACTGTGAGTGAGCTGCATGGCTCTGGCCTCATACCAGATATTCTATTCAGGGCAAAGACTGCTTTTTTTTAAGTATCAGGAATACTTAGGAAAAGCTGTTACGTGACAGGCAATGTCATTTGGGAAGGTGATCCTCTACTAGTCATTGCGGAGCCTGAATTCCTGGCACTCGGGTTAGAAACACCCTCGAGAGAATAGCAGAACATTGGATGGTGTTTCTATGATATGTCATCTGACTCTGATGGCCAATGTATCCTATTATCCTAACTTGTCACTGCGGGGAACTTCAGCTTCAAGTTCCCGCTATGACTGAAAAATGAAATGGAAGGATATTTAAAATCAAGAGAACTGCTCCAGCCTAACTATGGAAGAGGAGAATGTTATGTGAGTGTATATAATGATGCCAAATGCTGAACATACTCCTTTCAGAGAGCTGACTCTTCTTGCAGGCTCAGTGCCAGCACAGTGCAACAAAGAGCCATTTCATTTGCTGTTGTCCAATTAGGCAGAAGCTTGTTCCAGGTTCGGGAAAGGGAGCCGCCACCCATTTCCACGGCATGCTCCATAAATGCGGCAACAGTGAGGGTCCTCAGGACTGGGTCTGCAGCTGACAAGTGAAAGTGTTAGGTGCTCAGTCGTGTCTGACCTTTGGCAACGCCGTGGACTGCAGCCCCCCAGGCTCCCCGGTCCATGGGATTCTCCAGGCAAGAATCCTGGAGTGGGCTGCCATTTCCTTCTCCAGGGGGTCTTCCTGACCCAGGGATTGAACTTGGTTCTCCTGCATTGAGGTTCTGTGCCCAGTGCAGTGTTATCAAAGATGACTAGAGAAGCAGCCAGGTCTGGCCACAGGCGCAGCCTAAAGTTCTTTATCACCTTGAAGGCAGAGTAGTATTTGATGCCAAAAAAAAAAAAAAAAAATTTACATGAAAAGAGTAGACATAAACGGTTTGTTGCTAAAGAGGTTTCTCTATGCCTCAACTTTGACATTTCTCAAGGAGGCTGACTGAACATTTCCTATCATCTCCAAACTCCAGATCAGGATTGCCATTACAAGGCTGGAGCGGAAGGTACATGCTAACCTGAGGAAGACAGGCCTGACATATTCAGCCAGTATCTTATTTCTCCGTGGCTAACAGTCTCTCAGCACAACACATGTTTCAGTGGCTCCGCTCAACCGGCAGCAGACACGTTCCTGCACATTTTCCAGCAGCAGAGGAAAGACGGGGGCAGCCAGAATGAACAGCTCCCCGAGGTGGGACGTCTCAGCCTGAGAATAAAGAGCTGCTAGATGGTGATTCCACACTTGTGGTGCTTACTGGCTCACTCAGCTGTGACGTAAGGGAGTGGACAAGCACTATATTGAAACCTCCCTGGCTTTCTGACATGGTTCTGCCGATACAGTGAAACGAACCATCAGTTCAGTTCAGTTCAGTCTCTCAGTCGTGTCCAACTCTTTGCAACCCCATGAATCGCAGCACGCCAGGCCTCCCTGTTTACCACCATCTCTCAGAGTTCACTTAGACTCACGTCCATCGAGTCCGTGATGCCATCCAGCCATCTCATCCTCGGTTGTCCCCTTCTCCTCCTGCCCCCAATCCCTCAGAGTCTTTTCAATGTTCACCCTTGCCATCTCTTGTTTGACCACTTCCAATTTGCCTTGATTCATGGACCTGACATTCCAGGTTCCTATGCAATATTGCTCTTTACAGCATAGGATCTTGCTTCTATCACCAGTCACATGCACAACTGGGTACTGTTTTTGCTTTGGCACCATCCCTTCATTCTTTCTGGAGTTATTTCTCCACTGACCTCCAGTAGCATATTGGGCACCTAATGACCTGGGGAGTTCCTCTTTTGGTATCCTATCATTTCGCCTTTTCATGCTGTTCATGGGGTTCTCAAGGCAAGAATTCTGAAGTGGCTTGCCATTCCCTTCTCCAGTGGACCACATTCTGTCAGCCCTCTCCACCATGACCTGCCTGTCTTAGGTTGCCCCACGGGCATGGCTTGGTTTCATTGAGTTAGACAAGGCTGTGGTCCTAGTGTGATTAGATTGACTAGTTTTCTGTGAGTATGGTTTCAGTGTGACTGCCCTCTGATGCCCTCTTGCAACACCTACCATCTTACTTGGGTTTCTCTTACCTTGGGTGTGGGGTATCTCTTCATGGCTGCTCCAGCAAAGCACAGCTGCTGCTTCTTACCTTGGATGAGGGGTATCTCCTTACCACCGCCATTCCTGACCTTCAATGTGGTATAGCTCCTCCAAGCCCTCCTGTGTCCACGCAGCCACCACTCCTCGGGAAGCCCCTCCCAGCCGCTGGCCCTGGCCTCGGGCATGGGTGGCTCCTCCCAGCTGCTGCTGCTGCCCCTGGCCTCGGGCTCGGGCTCAGGGTGGCTCCCCAGGGTCACCGCCCCTGGCCTCAAGCGTGAGGTGGCTTCTTCCTGCCGCCCCTGACCTCAGACACAGGGTGTCTCCTCCTGGCTGCCACTGACCTCGGACGTGGGGTAAATGTGTAACAAATTACCCCCAAACTAAGTGGCCTAAAACAGCAGTTAACATTTATTATGTTAAACAGCTGAGACTTAGGAATCCAGGGGTGGCTTGAGAGTGAGTCTGGTTGAAGGTCTTGGATGAAGTTGTAGGCAAGATGTCTGCATGGCCACAGTCATCTGAAGGCTTTACTAGGGCTGGAGAATGTGCTTTCAAGATGCTTTACTCACATGTCTGGGCTTCCCTGATAGCTCAGTTGGTAAAGAATCCACCTGCAATGCAGGAGACCCCGATCAATTCCTGGGTTGGGGAGATCTGCTTGAGAAGGGATAGGCTACCCACTCCAGTATTCTTGGGCTTCCCTTGTGCCTCAGCTTGTAAAGAATCCACCTGCAATGCAGGAGACCTGGGTTCGACCTGGGTTGGGAAGATCCCCTGGAGGAGGGCATGGCAACCCACTCCAGTATTCTGGCCTAGAGAATTCCACGGACCGTACAGTTCACTGGGTCTCAAAGAGTCAGACACCACTGAGCAGCTTTTACTTTCCCTTTCCTTGTCACGTGAGACATGCCATAGGATTATCTTCCCGGTGTGGCTGTTGACTCTCTGCAGGGCAAATGACCCAAGAAGGAGCAAGTCAAAATCCTCAGTTTTTTAAATTATCTAGCCTTGTTACAGGTCAACCCTAATCAGTGTGAGAGGGGACTACACTAGGGCACGAACACCACTGAGGGCATCTTGGAGGCTGGTAATCACAATACATGAAGCTGGTAACAAAAAAGAAATGGTCTTTATTATATAAACTACTCAGAAAAAGTCATATTTAACTGTTTTTTAAAAAGTTAGAGATGACAATCTGACATAGCTACATTTATTTTTAATTTACCAAAATTCTCTGAAGAACCAATGTATTGAATCAAATTGAATATTATCATTTGTCAACAATCAACCACATCCACCTTTCCTCCCCATTGTGGCCATGCCTCATGGTTTGCAGGATTATAGCTCCTCTACCAGGGATCAAACTCAGGTTCCCTGAAGTGGAAGCCCACAGTACTAAACACTGGACTGTCGGGGAAATCCCCATCTTCTCCTTTATCCTACCTTGGGACTACCATCCTTAGGGTTATCTTAGAGTAAAAAGAGCAGTAACTAGCTCCTTTTTCTCCAACACATATTTGAACACCTTGCTGACAGCTGAATAGCAGGAAACTCAGGGATGCAGCTGATGGGAAGAAATGTATTCTGACAATGTTAAAACTAGGTAACTGGTAATAAGCCCATAACACAGTGCCTTTACAAGATCACAGTAAAACAGCTAAAATGAATGTCTAATTGATACCGTAAGACTAAAGCTTCCATGAGAGTTCTAAGCTTTAAATTTTAGTCTCATTGCCAAGATGTAGGTTAAAACATAAATCTAATTGTCAGATGCACCTAAATTCAAATTGCTACACTACCATTAACTGTCCCTAGATAAGTTAGGTAAAAAAAGATCTTCACAACCCAGATAATCACGATGGTGTGATCACTCACCTAGAGCCAGACATCCTGCAATGTGAAGTCAAGTGGGCCTTAGGAAGCATCACTACAAACAAAGTTAGTGGAGGTGATGGAATTCTAGTGGAGCTATTTCAAATTCTGAAAGATAATGCTGTGAAAGTGCTACACCCAATATGCCAGCAAATTTGGAAAACTCAGCAGTGGACATAGGACTGGAAAAGGTCAGTTTTCATTCCAATCCCAAAGAAAGGCAATGCCAAAGAATGCTCAAACTACCACACAACTGCACTCATCTCACATGCTAGCAAAGTAATGCTCAAAATTCTCCAAGCCAGGCTTCAGCAATGCATAGATCATGAACTTCCAGATGTTCAAGCTGGTTTTAGAAAAGGCAGAGGAATCAGAGATCAAATTTCTAATATCTGCTGGATCACTGAAAAAGCAAGAGTTCCAGAAAAACATCTATTTCTGCTTTATTGACTATGCCAAAGCCTTTAACTGTGTGGATCACAATAAACTGTGGAAAATTCTGAGAGAGATGGGAATACAAGATCACCTGAACTGCCTCTTGAGGAATCTGTATGCAGGTCAGGAAGCAACAGTTAGAACTGGACATGGAACAAGACTGGTTCCAAATAGGAAAAGAAGTACGTCAAGGCTGTATATTGCCACACTGCTTATTTAACTTATATACAGAGTAAATGATAAGAAACACTGGGCTGGATGAAGCACAAGCTGGAATCAAGACTGCTGGGAGAAATATCAATAACCTCAGATATGCAGATGACACCACTCTTATGGCAGAAAGTGGAGAACTAAAGAGCCTCTTGAAGAAAGTGAAAGAGGAAACTAAAAAAGTTAGCTTAAAGCTCAATATTCAGAAAACTAAGGTCATGGCATCCGGTCCCATTACTTCATGGCAAATAGATGGGGAAACAGTAGAAACAGTGGCTGACTTTATTTGGGGGGGGGGAGGTTCCAAAATCACTGCAGGTGGTGACTGCAGCCATGAAATTAAAAGATACTTACTCCTTTGAAGGAAAGTTATGACCAACCTGGACAGCATATTAAAAAGCAGAGACATTACTTTACCAACAAAGGTCCTTCTAGTCAAGGCTATGGGTTTTCCAGTGGTCATATATGAATGCGAGAGTTTGACTACAAAGAAAGTGGAGTGCCAAAGAATTGATGCTTTTGAACTGTGGTGTTGAAGAAGACTCTTGAGAGTCCCTTGGACTGCAAGGACATCCAATCAGTCCATCCTAAAGGAGATCAGTTCTGAGTGTTCATTGGAAGGAATGATGTTGAAGCTGAAACTCCAATACTTTGGCCACCTGCTGGGAAGAGCTGATTCATTTGAAAAGATCCTGATGCTGGGAAAGATTGAGGGCAGGAGGAGAAGGGGACGACAGAAGAAGAGATGGTTTGATGGCATCACCAACTCAATGGACATGGATTTGGGTGGGCACTGGGAGTTCGTGATGGACAGGGAGGCCTGGCGTGCTGTGGTTCATGGGGTTGCAAAGAGTCAGACATGACTGAGCAACTGAACTGAACTGACTCACCATTACATCTACTACTTTAGGCAAGAATCCCTTAGCAAAATGGAGTAGCCACCATGGTCAACAAAAGAGTCCAAAATTCAGCGCTTGGATGCAGTCTCAAAAATGACAGAATGATCTCTGTTCATTTCCAAGGCAAACCATTCAATATCACAGTAATCCAAGTCTATTCCCTGAACAGTAGTGCTGAAGAAGCTGAAGTTGAACGGTTCTAGGAAGACCTACAAGACCTTTTAGAACTAATACCCTAAAAAGATGCCCTTTTCATTATAGGGGACTGGAATGCGAAAGTAGGAAGTCAAGAAACACTTGGAGTAACAGGCAAATTTGGCCTTGTAGTACAGAATGAAGCTAATAGAGTTTTTCCAAGAGAACTCACTGGTCATAGCAAACACCCTCTTCCACCCACACAAGAGAAGACTCTACATATGGACATCACCAGATGGCCAACACTAAAATCAGAATGATTATATTCTTTGCAGCCAAAGATGGAGAAGGTCTATACAGTCAGCAAAAACAAGACTGGGACCTGACTGTGGCTTAGATTATGAACTCCTTATTGGCAAATTCAGACTTAAATTGAAGAAAGTAGGGAAGACCACTAGACCATTCAGATATGATCTAAATCAAATCCCTTATGATTATACAGTGGAAGTGAGAAATAGATTTAAGGAATTAGATCTGATAGACAGAGTACCGATGAACTTTGGACAGAGGTGCATGACATTGTACAGGAGACAGGGAGCAAGACCATCCCCATGGAAAAGAAATGCAAAAAAGCAAAATGGCTGTCTGGGGAGGCCTTACAAATAGCTGTGAAAAGAAGAGAAGCAAAAAGCAAAGAAGTAAAGGAAAGATAGAAGCATCTGAATGCAGAGTTCCAAAGAAGAGCAAAGAGAAATAAGAAAGACTTCATCAGTCATCAGTGCAAAGAAATAGAGGAAAACACAGAATGAGAAAGACTAGAGCTCTCTCTTCAAGAAAATTAGAGATACCAAGAGAACATTTCATGCAATGATGGGCACAATAAAGGACAGAAATGTTATGGACCTAACAGAAGCAGAAGATATTAAGAAGAGGTGGCAAGAATACACAGAAGAACTGTACAAAAAAGATCTTCACAACCCAGATAGTCATGATGGTGTGATCACTAATCTAGAACCAGACATCCTGGAATGTGAAGTCAAGTGGACCTTAGGAAGCATCACCACAAACAAAGCTAGTATAGGTGATGGAATTCCAGTTGAGCTATTTCAAATCATAAAAGATGATGCTGTGAAAGTGCTGCACTCAATATGCCAGCAAATTGGGAATACTCAGCAGTGCCATAGGACTGGAAAAAGTCAGTTTTTATTCCAATCCCAAAGAAAGGCAATGCCAAAAATCTTTCCTTAACCTTTGCTAAACCTTGTCCTAGCCTGGAAAGGGAAAGTGAAATCGTTCAGTCGTGTCCGACTCTTTTGTTGTCCCCATGCACCAGGCTCCTCCATCCATGGGATTCTCCCAGCAAAAGTACCGGAGTGGGTTGCCATTTCCTTCTCCAGGGGATCTTCCCAACCCACGGATCGAACCTAGGTCTCCCACCTTGCAGGCAGACGCTTTACCCTCTGAGCCACGAGGGAAGNTTTCCCATGAAGTGATGGGACCGGATGCCATGATCTTCATTTTCTGAATGTTGAGCTTTAAGCCAACTTTTTCACTCTCCTCTTTCACTTTCATCAAGAGGCCCTTTAGCTCCTTTTTACTTGCTGCCATAAGAGTAGTGTCATCTGCATATCTGGGGTTTTTGATATTTCTCCCGGCAATCTTGATTCCAGCTTGTGTGTCCTCCAGTCCAACGTTTCTCATGACGTACTCTGCATCTAAGTTAAATAAGCAGGGTGACAATATACAGCTTTCACGTACTACTCCTTTTCCTATTTGGAACCAGTCTGTTGTTCCATATCCAGTTCTAACTGTTGCTTCCTAACCTGAATACAGATTTCTCAAGAGGCAGGTTGGGTGGTCTGCTATTCCCATCTCTTTCAGAATTTTCCACAGTTTATTGTGATCCACACAGTCAAAGGCTTTGGCATAGTCAATAAAGCAGAAATAGATGTTTTTCTGGAACTCTCTTGCTTTTTCCATGATCCAGTGGATGTTGGCAATTTGATCTCTGGTTCCTCTGCCTTTTCTAAAACCAGCTTGAACATCAGGAAGTTCACGGTTCACGTATTGCTGAAGCCTGGCTTGGAGAATTTTGAGCATTACTTTACTAGCATGTGAGATGAGTGCAATTGTGCGGTAGTTTGAGCATTCTTTGGCATTGCCTTTCTTTGGAATTGAAATGAAAACTCACCTTTTCCAGTCCTGTGGCCACTGCTGTGTTTTCCAAATTTGCTGGCATATTGAGTGCAGCACTTTCACAGCATCATTTTTCAGGATTTGAAACGGCTCCACTGGAATTCCATCACCTCCACTAGCTTTGTTGGTAGTGATGCTTCCTAAGGCCCACTTCACATTCCAAGATGTCTGGCTCTAGATGAGTGATCACATCATCATGATTATCTGTGTCGTGAAGATCTTTTTGTACAGTTCTTCCATGTATTCTTGCCACCTCTTTTTAATCTCTTCTGCTTCTGTTATGTCCAGACCATTTCTGTCCTTTATTGAGCCCATCTTTGCATGAAATGTTCCCTTGGTATCTCTAATTTTCTTGAAGAGATCTCTAGTCTTTCCCATTCTGTTGTTTTCCTCTATTTCTTTGCATTGATCGCTGAGGAAGGCTTTCTTATCTCTTGGTATTTGGAACTCTGCATTCAGATGCTTATATCTTTCCTTTTCTCCTTTGCTTTTTGCCTCTCTTCTTTTCACAGCTATTTTGTATAGTCTAGTTTTTTATAAATATTACCCTAAAAAACAGTGTTTTGGAAATAGAATTGAAAACAATGCCTTTGTCGATAAATATTTGTAGAAACCTTTTGCCTGGAATTAGTCTCTTAATTCTGTGGTTGGTGTGGATCCATGTTTACCAAACATTTTGTAGGCATAGAGAGTCCAGTGCCTCGGTCAGAGTGGAGATGAGGTTTTTTTTCAGTGAAGCAAGTGAGTTTGTAGGTCATGCAGAGGACTTCTTCAGTGTGTTGAGATTTGTAGCTTGAGCTAGTGGGTCTGTTCAGTTCAGTTCATTCGCTCAGTCGTGTCTGACTCTGCGTGACCCCATGGACCACAGCACGCCAGGCCTCCCTGTCCATCATCAACTCCCGGAGTTTACTCAAACTTACCTCCATTGAGTCAGTACTGTCATCCAGCCATCTCATCCTCTGTGGTCCCTTTCTCTCCTACCTTCAGTAGGTGCCCAGTATTAACTGTTTATTAGATGCTGGAGTCTTCCAGATATAAACTGCTTTTTGTCTTTATGAGTTTGTAGAACTGTATGTCTGAATGGCTGTATTGCTGCAGAAAACCTGAACATATTGGACTCGTATGCAGGCCATGTACCTTGTCTTTTCAAATATCCATTGCTTATACCTGCTCAGTTTATACACATTCCTCATTGTCTCACTTCCATCACCTTGCTTTGCTTTTACCTACCCAGAAGATCCCAAAGGTGAAGATTAAGTTCTTTGAGGGCCAGCCGTCATATTTGTTTTATTATCCTCAGCTTCTACACAGGATCTCATGCATAGTAGTTATTTGATGGCATATTAATTACATGTTTTAGCCTGATTTCATTTTGTAATGGTATTGGACATTGATCTTGTGTTCTTAAATACAGAAACGTAGTAGAGTCTGTATGTAATACTACTGGATAAAATGAAGATTAAAATCATAGACTTTTAGAGCTGGAACAGACTAAGTGTATAACCTATTTGCCTTTTAACCCGGGTTATCGGTTTCTCTTTCTATAGAGAGTCTATCTGTAGACTCTGTCTAGAGTCTGTAGACCCTAGATAGACTATTCTTCACTTCCTTTGTAGTCGGCCTTTTCTGTTGCCGTGCATATGGCAAGCCTTCATATGTTTTCTAAGAGTTGTCTTTGTTTATCTCCATTCAGGCGATAATGATCTGTATCGATTTCACGTGTCAGCTCCTTTTGTCTTGTGACTGGTTTCTTAGCAAGCTGACTATGTTTGTGGGTGGGGAAGTGGTGATGACTGCCAGACTGAAGCTGGGAGGCAGTTTGGAAAAACCATTCCTAAATACCTCCATGCCAGATATCAATTAAATATGCCANTTTGTCTTGTGACTGGTTTCTTAGCAAGCTGACTATGTTTGTGGGTGGGGAAGTGGTGATGACTGCCAGACTGAAGCTGGGAGGCAGTTTGGAAAAACCATTCCTAAATAACCTCCATGCCAGATATCAATTAAACATGCCAGAATGACAATATTCATTGTTTTTGTCATCTCCAGAAATAAATTCCATTAGTAATACTTATTTTGGTAACACATAAATAATGATGTGATCATCAGTATTATTAAAGCTATTTGATTAAAAAAATAAGAAGTTGAGTCATTTAATTTTCAGGCACCAGCTGTGGATGTTGTGGCTGTTGGTCTCATGTCGGGTCAGGTTATCATTCACAACATTAAATTTGATGAAACGTTAATGAAGTTTCGTCAAGACTGGGGACCTATCACTTCGATTTCATTTCGCACAGGTAACTCTCAACTTGTTTATGGATGAAAATTAAGAACACTTCAGATGTATTACTTTAAAGTTCATAGAAATTGTCTTAATATTTGTTTATAAATAGAAGTGAATGAAATACTGGAATATAAAGAGCCAAAGGAATATTGGTAGATTATTGGTATATAGTCTTTTATTTTAAATTTATATTTATGGATTAAAAGAGTGGAGAGAAGTATCGTTAAGTTTAGTTGTTTGATGGTGCATGATTTTCTTAGTGTGTTCTATCTTAACAACAGATGGTCACCCAGTGATGGCAGCTGGAAGCCCATGTGGCCATATTGGACTCTGGGATCTAGAAGACAAAAAGTTAATCAGTCAAATGAGAAATGCACATTCTACAGCGATTGCCGGGCTGACATTTCTCCACAGAGAGCCCCTTCTGGTCACAAATGGTGCTGACAACGCTCTCAGGGTACTGTGCTTATTACCACCTTCCTTTGGGTTATTAGAAGCCTGCTTTAATGTGTCAGCCTGAAACCTAGCGGGTGAAAGGATGGGACGTTGAAGAGGATGAAATGAAAGGCGCAGCAGACGGCCTGATTTCCATGAAGGGAGAGTCTGCTGTGCTCAGTTGTGGCCGACTCTTTGTGACCCCGTGAACTGTCACTCGCCAGGCTGTGTCCATGGGATTTTGCAGGCAAGATTACTGGAGTTGGAGAAAGTTGGACAGCTTATCTTTGCCCGAACCTGTACTCCGGGATCGGGGGTGTGCAGGCACTACCCAGTGCCAGTAGATTTCTGTAGAAGAGGTTTGACTGCTTACAGATCACCTGTGGGAAAGCTTTACTTTTCTTCATTTCTTGGCAGATATGGATATTTGATGGTCCCGCAGGTGAAGGCCGGCTTCTGAGATTCAGAATGGGACATAGTGCTCCTCTTACCAAAATAAGATATTATGGACAAAATGGACAACAGATTCTTAGTGCAAGTGAGTCTCTGCTTTGTGCCGTTAGTGTAATTCAGCAAGTCATGAGAACAAAAAGTGTGTGATATTTATTAGGTTTGGTTTTTATACATTTCTAGATTCAGATGTCCCTTTGAGTGACTTGAAAATCTGGGTAAAATAAGGTGATTGTTTTTGAATACTTCAGGAAACACTAGCTGATATTACTTTTATTTGGAACATCATTCTATTGAGTAATCAATGGAGTCAGAATGGACAAATTCCAGAAATGTGGCCCTTGCCTGTTCAGATAATCTGCTGGCATTTATTAACACCTCATTTTATTCTTTGTTTTTACTAAATGGCTTTCCGTGGGCAGTTGAATATTATAAATGAGGTAGTTACAATCAGCTTCCTTTTAAAGTGCTGCCAACTACAAGCTTTTTATAGAATCTAATTTTATAAGCGTCATGATTCAAATGGTCCATTGTTTTGATGAAGCTTGATTAGACATTTTCTGTGTATATCAACAGGTCAAGATGGAACACTTCAGTCATTTTCCACAGTACATGAAAAATTTAACAAGAGCTTGGGACATGGTAGGTTGTTGCAAAATGGAAAAAATGCTACTGGTCATAAAAAAATTCATCGCAAAAAACTGGGAGATAACCAGAGGCGGTTTCATTATTAAATTTCCTCTTTCTTAGGATAAAATGAAATTCCCTTATATGAAAGAGCAGTAGTAAGATTTGTAACTCAGTATTGCTGTAGAAGNGATTCAGAATGGGACATAGTGCTCCTCTTACCAAAATAAGATATTATGGACAAAATGGACAACAGATTCTTAGTGCAAGTGAGTCTCTGCTTTGTGCCGTTAGTGTAATTCAGCAAGTCATGAGAACAAAAAGTGTGTGATATTTATTAGGTTTGGTTTTTATACATTTCTAGATTCAGATGTCCCTTTGAGTGACTTGAAAATCTGGGTAAAATAAGGTGATTGTTTTTGAATACTTCAGGAAACACTAGCTGATATTACTTTTATTTGGAACATCATTCTATTGAGTAATCAATGGAGTCAGAATGGACAAATTCCAGAAATGTGGCCCTTGCCTGTTCAGATAATTTGCTGGCATTTATTAACACCTCATTTTATTCTTTGTTTTTACTAAATGGCTTTCCGTGGGCAGTTGAATATTATAAATGAGGTAGTTACAATCAGCTTCCTTTTAAAGTGCTGCCAACTACAAGCTTTTTATAGAATCTAATTTTATAAGCGTCATGATTCAAATGGTCCATTGTTTTGATGAAGCTTGATTAGACATTTTCTGTGTATATCAACAGGTCAAGATGGAACACTTCAGTCATTTTCCACAGTACATGAAAAATTTAACAAGAGCTTGGGACATGGTAGGTTGTTGCAAAATGGAAAAAATGCTACTGGTCATAAAAAAATTCATCGCAAAAAACTGGGAGATAACCAGAGGCGGTTTCATTATTAAATTTCCTCTTTCTTAGGATAAAATGAAATTCCCTTATATGAAAGAGCAGTAGTAAGATTTGTAACTCAGTATTGCTGTAGAAGTGGTTCAGGTGCTACTGTAAGATTGAAGAGTTAGGCATCTTAGGTGGTAAAAACATAATGCTCCCACCCAAAAGACACTGATAATGCAGCTCGAGCCATCTGCTCAGTCAGTTCAGTTGCTCAGTGGTGTCCAACTCTGCGACCCCACAGAAGGCAGCGCGCCAGGCTCCCTGTCCATCACCAACTCCCAGAGTTCACCCAAACCCATGTCCATTGAGTTGGTGATGCCATCCAACCATCTCATCCTCTGTCATCCCCTTCTTCTCCCACCTTCAGTCTTTCCCAACATTAGGGTCTTTTCCAATGAGTCAACTCATCGCATCAGATAGCCAAAGTATTGCAGTTTCTGCTTCAACATCAGTCCTTCCAGTGAACACCCAGGACTGATCTCCTTTAGGATGGACTGGTTGGATCTCCTTGCAGTCCAAGGGACTCTCAAGAGTCTTCTCCAGCACCACAGTTCAAAAGCATGTTCTTTGGCTCTCAGCTTTCCTTATAGTCCAACTCTCACATCCATACATGACCACTGGAAAAACCATAGCCTTGATTAGATGGACCTTTGTTGGCAAAATAATGTCTCTTGCTTTTTAATATGCTGTCTAGGTTGGTCATAACTTTCCTTCCAAGGAGTAAGCGTCTTTTAATTTCATGGCTGCAGTCATCATCTGCAGCAGTTTTGGAGCCCCCCAAAATAAAGTCCGCCACTGTTTCCACTGTTGCCCCATCTATTTGCCATGAAGTGATGGGACCACCTGCCATGATCTTAGTTTTCTGAATGTTGAGCTTTAAGCCAGCTTTTCACTCTCCTCTTTGACTTTCATCAAGAGGTTCTTTAGTTCTCCTTCACTCTCTGCTATAAGGGTGGTGTCATCTATGGAATGCAAAATTTAAAGATGGAAAGGAGCTTACAGGAAGCATCAAAGTAAGAAGGGTCCCATCTTTCTGCCAGAAGGGATTTTTTAATTCTCTATTCATGCCCATGGTTTTTATTATATGAAAGATTTTGTTTGTTAAAAATATTCAGGCTTATTTATAATTAAACTTCTTTGGAAGTTAATATCTTGGCTATTCATTTATTTATATACTTCCAGATGAATTTCAGAATCAATTTTAAATCAACATCCACAATTAGAATTCTTAGATCAAATTGAAGAGACTTGGTATCTTTAAGAATTGTCTCACTGGGAATGTGACACATCCCCGTTCACCCCCGTTCATCCCTGGTCATCCCCGGTCATCCCCGGTCATCCCCCTTCATCCCCCTTCATCCCCGTTCATCCCCGTTCGTCTTTAATGTTCTCAGTGAAGGTTGTCAGTTTTTCTCTTACTGGTCCTGCATTTTTTAGATTACTGAGTGATATTTTATATATTTTAATATAATTTGCTAATTTTTTTGCTGATATTGTAAATGCGGTCTCTCCATTTTTATTCTAATGCAGTTTTCAATACCACTAAGATAGTGGTAATAACATGATCTTTATTTTAAGAATTTTTAAATGGGACTATCTTGAACTTTACATATAAAGTTCAACGAATTTACATACAAAGTACAAGGAATTAGCCTTTCTCTTATATACAATTTTCATTAAGAAGAATTCATAGCTGTATTCCCCTCTCACCTAACTCCAGGATTAATAAACAAAAAGAGAGTCAAACGTAAAGGACTTCAGAATACCATGTCAGTGAGACTTCCACCCGTCACAGAGTTTGCAGCTGGTAAGAAGCTTCGTCTTCCTTCTGTGTGTTTCTTTATTTTCTCCATTTTAGTAAATGTTTTTACAAATACTAATAAGCATCTGGAGCATCCCTTGAATATATTTCTTTATTTCTTCCATTTTAATAAATGTTTTATCAAACAATAGTAAGAATCCAGGATGCATCCCAAATGCATGCAAGTCTTGTGTGAAGACCGAAAATGACTTACTTATAATTGAACTTATATATGAATTCTAGGCTTTGTTCTCTCTCGACTATAATAAACAATATTTACTATTCTATTTTATAACTCTTCTTAATTTATTCTCTCATAAGCCTGGTATAAGAAAGTCGCTAGAAGGTGAGCACTGATAACATGGCGCTCTGGCTCACTTAATTAAGATGTGGACGCACTGCGGTCTTAGTGAGCTGTACCACTGAAGCAATGCATCATGCCAAGAAACAAGTTTAAGAGAAATGCAGACAGAAGATGAGACTGTTGAGTGGAAACTGTCATAGAAACAATTGTTTATCGCCATTTCCATTTATAGCAATCTGAGCAATAATTTTTTTTTTCTTCTTTTTTTTACTTTTAAGTACCATCCTGTCATATGCTCAGAAATCTTTGTGATCTCTTAATTACCTTTTTGGATGGAATCTTCTCTCCTTAACATGGCTTTTAAGACTGTTGGTCACGTGGACCAGTGGCCTTGCCCTTCTCCCACCCCTCAGGAAAATAACTGCATTTTCTTGTTGTGCTTAATTTTGTTTGAATTATGCCTGGGCCCCTCTGCGTGTGCCTGTCCCTCTCCTCTGCACACTGCCGATCCGTTAGTTTCTACCTGTTTCACTTCTTTCAAGGAGCCATATTACTCTCCCCAGACCTCTTAGTCAGCTCCTCCTCAATACTCTTAAAAGACACGTAATCTTACTGTAATGTCTTCTAATCAGAATTTCTTGTTCGATTGGAAACTCATTGTTAGCAGGAGTTACCTGTTTACCATACTGTATCTTAGTGCTGAATTATAACGTAGAGTAGTAAATGCTTATTAAATAGGTGAATGAATGAGCGATTTTAATCATGTTTTAGAGGAAGCTCGTGAAAGTGACTGGGATGGGATCGTTGCTTGCCATCAGGGTAAGCTCTCCTGCTCCACCTGGAACTACCAGAGGTCCACCATCGGCGCTCACTTTCTCAGGCCGGAGGGGCTGATGACAGACCGCACAGTTGCAACAGTGAGTGACGTGTTTGCGGGGCGCGTCCTGCTGCCCAGCTGGCCTGTGGCTGTCCTATCAAACTCAGTCTTATTACTGGCGATATTCGTTGAAAGAACAAAGAACATAGTTTAACATTTTGATAAACTTAATAGTGTTAAAGTTTTCCAGCTTGGAGAGAAGCTGGAAATCATATATATAGATTATATATGTATGTATTATAGATTTTAAGATTTAAAATTATTAGAATTTCAATAAAATCTTTAGATTTTAACATTTATTTAAAAATATATATATTTAAGACATTTTAAAATTTTTAAGTCTTTAAGATTTTAACTTATTATAGATTTAAGTTAAGCTTTACTAGACTAGGTATAGTATATTGGTTATTTAAATTTTCTGTTTAATATAGGATCACTGAGAATACCCTTTGAGGGGGATTTCAGCATTTATCAGTATACTTCCTTACCTGAATTATGTTGCGTATATAGTATTATATTCAGTGAATGTGAATCTTAAGGTTTCTTCCTTCCTTCAGGTAAATCTTTAGTGAGTTAAAGATGTAGAAGTTATTTATATGTCTGATTGAGTACTGTCTAAGCCTTTTTCAAATATAGTTTTATAAATGCCACTGTTAACTTATAACTTCTTACTCTATTCATATTTCATTTTGTTTTCTTTTGATAATTAAGTCTTCTGTTGAATTCAGATTTTAAGCTATAGAGCAGTGATGGCAAAGTTACTTTGCAGAACTGTTGCCTCTGCTTTTTCAAAATAAGTTTTACTGATACAAAATTTTCTTAGCATGA
Source organism: Raphicerus campestris (assembly GCA_006410735.1). NCBI lineage: Eukaryota > Metazoa > Chordata > Mammalia > Artiodactyla > Bovidae > Raphicerus > Raphicerus campestris. The sequence continues at coordinate 508,983 of SJYW01031844.1, read as the reverse complement.
AATTCACTCATTTAAAATGTATACTTTAGTGGGTTTTAGTGTAGTCATAGAATTTTGCTGTTATCTCCAAAATCTAATCAGTCTAATTTTAAAACATTCTCATCACTAAAAAAGAAACCCTATCCCCACTAACAGTAATCCTCGTTCTCTCACTTTTCCCCCCATCTCCCCAACCCAGGCAACCTCAGGGCCTGTTCTGGGTCTTTCACGCGGGTAGAACCCTCATCCAGGCCTCCGTGCTGTCTTCCCCACCCAGCGTGTTCAAGGGTCGTCCGTGTTGTAGGCTGTGTCAGCACTTCATTCCTTCTTGAATGCTGTCTTCTTTTGTAGATAAAACCACGTTTTGCGTAGCGGTTGATGCTGACAGATAGATAGTTGTTTCTCGTTTGGGGGTATTACGGGTAGTTCTCCTGCACAAGCTTTTGTGTGGATGTGTGCTTTTGTTGTCTCTGCATTTGTACCTTGCTGGATCACCTAACATAATGTAACTCTGTTTAATGTTTTTGAGGAACTGACAACCTGTTTTCCAAAGTGGCTGTACAGTTTTATATTCCCACCAGCAGTGTATGAGCTCCAGTTTCTGTGTGTCCGAGGCAACACTGTGCTTGTCTGTTCCTTTTGATTATTGCTGTCCGTGTTGTTCAGTCACTTAAGTTGTGTCCCCTTTTGCAACCCCATGGACTGCAGCATGCCAGGCTTCCCCTGTTCATCACCATTTCCCAGAGTTTACTCAAACTCATGTCCATCAAGTCAGTGATGCCATCCAACCATCTCATCCTCTATCATCCCCCTCTCCTCCTGCCTTCCATCTTTCCCAGCATCAGGGTCTTTTCCAATGAGTTGGCTCTTCACATCCGGTGGCAAAAGTTATTGGAGCTTCAGTTTTGTCATCAGTCCTTCCAGTGAATATTCAGGACTAATTTCCTTTGCAGTTCAAGGGACTCTCAAGAGTCTATAGCAATGCAGTTCAAAAGCATCAATTCTTCAGTGCTCAGCTTTCTTTATGGTTCAACTCTCACATCCATACATGACCACTGGAAAACCACAGTTTTCACTATACAGAGCTTTGTTGGCAAAGGGATGTCTCTGCTTTTTAATATGCTGTCTAGGTTGTTCATAGCTTTTCTTCCAAGGAGCAAGCGTCTTAATTTCATGGCTGCAGGCACCACCTGCAGTGCTTCTGGTGTTGTCCTAGTGCTGCTGCTGCTGCTAAGTCGCCTCAGTCGTGTCTGACTCTGTGTGACCCCATAGATGGCAGCCCACCAGGCTCCCCCGTCCCTGAGATTCTCCAGGCAAGAACACTGGAGGGGGTTGCCATTTCCTTCTCCAACGTGTGAAAGTGAAAAGTGAAAGTGAAGTCGCTCAGTCGTGTCTGACTCCTAGCGACCCCATGGACTACAGCCCACCAGGCTCCTCCATCCATGGGATTTTCCAGGCAAGAGTACTGGAGTGGGGTGCCATTGCCTTCTCCAAGGTGTTGTCCTAGTAGGTATAAAGTAGTTTATCACTGTGGCTTCTGTTTCATGTTTTCCCAATGACTTAACAGTGTTGAGCATCTTTTCATATGCATTGAGTCAGTGATGCCATCCTTCTGTCTCATCCTCTATCACCCCTTTCTCCTCCTGCCCTCAGTCTTCCCCAGCATCAAGGTCTTTTCTGTCACAGTGGCTTACTGGCCACTTCTGTCTTCGGAGAAATGTCTGTTCATATTACTTGCCCATTGTCTAATGGAGTTATTTATTTTTTTACTGTTGAATTGTAATAGCTCCTTATATATTTGGAATACAGGTCCCTTATCGGATATATGATTTGCAAATAGTTTTTCCTGTTCTGTGGGCTGATGCTCAGTGGGTAGAGAATCCACCTGTAGTGCAGGGGATGGAGGAGATGTGCGTTTGAACCCTGGGTCAGAAAGATCCCCTGGAGAAGGAAATGGCAACCTGCTCTAGTATTCTTGCCTGGAAAATCCCATGGACAGAGAAGCCTGGCAGACTGTCATCCAAAGGGTCGCAGAAAGAGTCGGACACAGCTGTGCGACTAAGCACACATGTTCTGTGGACTCTCGTTTCCTTTTCTTGTTGGTGTCATTTCAGCATAAAGAGGTTTTAATTTTGAACTCTAGCCATTTTTGTGGTTTTTTGAAAAACATTGCCTTACCCAAGGTCATGAAGATTTACTCTTGTAATTTCTGAGAGTTTCGTAATTTAGATCTGTAACCCTTCTAAGGTCAGCTTTTGTGTACAGTATCATATAGGGGCCAAGTTCATTCTTTTGCCTTTGGATGTCTACTTATGTCAGTGTTACTTGCCCAAAACCCTGTTCTTTCCCCATTGAATGGTCTTGGCACCTTTGCCAAAACCTGTCTGACATGAATGAGGGCTTCTCCCTGACTCAGTTCCCGTTGGTGGCTCCGTTGAGCGAGTCTGTCTTTTTCACGCTGGTGTGACACTGTCTTCAGTATGGCCACTCTGTAGTAAAGTTTTTTTAAATCAGGATCATTGAATCTTTCAAGTGTTTTGTTGCTTCAGGATTGTTTTGGCTGTTCTGTTCTATTGCATTTCAGTATGATCAGCTTGTCAGTTTTTGCAAAGAAGGCAGCTGGGATTTTGATAGAGATCTTATTGATTACACACCTTAATTTGAGGCATATTACCATCTTAATATTACTTCTGATCCATAAACATGAGATGGCTTTGCATTTAATTAGATTTATAATTTCTATTACCAATGTTTTATAATTGTCTGTATACAAGTCTCATACTTTTTTGGTTAAATTTTTCCTAGTATTTTATTCTTTTCAATGCTGTTGTAAATAGATTTCTTAGTTTCATTTTGGATCCTTTTGCTAGCGTATGGAAATATGATTGATTTGACCCTATTTTGTGCAGGGTTTTTTTTGTCAGTGTGTATGCTCTGTTCTCCATAGCACAAAACTCCACTCTCAAACTTTTATTTCTGAGCCATAGAGAGTCTGTCTTCTCAAGTTCACCTGAACAGTTGAGTAGCTATTATAATAATGGTAGTGTAAATAAAAATTACAGCCAACATTTTTTGTGTGCTTACTTTGTTCCAGACTCTCTGCCTGGCACACGCTATTTTATATTATTCTCACAACAGTCCTATGATATGGAATATTGTTAGCCTCTTTTTATAGACAGTAAAATGGAGGCTGAGGCTTAATATAATGAGTAATATGCCCAAGATGAGTAAAACTAGCACTGAGTGGGAAACTGGGATTTGAACCTCAGACCGCTCCTTCTAGAACCTATATTTTTAACTCTTAGCCTATAGTGATCACCCACAGAACATTGTGTGTGTGTGTGTACACACAATATATATACACAGAGACAAGCACAGTGATACTTAGCTGGTGCTACATCATTTGTCTGGCAGAGTTAGCTGTCTGGAGCACAGGCGGCAACCAGTGTGCAGTGCACCAGTGTTCATCAGAGAGCCGGTGCACGGAGCACAGCTTTCTACTCACAGGGGACCCTCTCCCCTTATTCATTTTCCCTTTGGTGTGCTGTCTTAAAAAAATAGGTTAGAAGCCATCCTGTTAACAATAATAACAGTATTAAAATAAACTCAGGTTCCAAAAAGTATAGCAGTCCCCCCATCCGTGGTTTCAGTTATTCAACTTCAGCCTGAAAATACTGAATAGAAAATTCCAGAAGGACACAATTTATAAATTTTAAATTGTATGCCATCTGAGTAGCACTGTCCCACTCTGTCTCATATCGTCTTTTTATCGAACGTGTCCGTGCTGTATACACTGATTGCCCATTAGTATAGGGAAAAGCATGTACCTATGGGACTTGGTGCTATCCATCATTAAAGGGACCCGCTGAGGGTCTTGCAGCATATTCTCTGTGGATATGGGGGGCTAATTGTAGTAGGCCTTCAGGACTGTCATTACTTACAGGCTGTGACTGAATGGTAAAGGATCTGCCTGCCTAATGCAAGAGATGTGAATTCAGTCCCTGAGTCAAGAAGATCCTCTGGAGAAGGAAGTGGCAACCCATCCCAGTGTTCTTGCCTGGAGAATTGCCGGGATCCAGCCCCGGTGGATCCAGGGAATTCGAAGCAGGGACGGCNACACGTAATCTTACTGTAATGTCTTCTAATCAGAATTTCTTGTTCGATTGGAAACTCATTGTTAGCAGGAGTTACCTGTTTACCATACTGTATCTTAGTGCTGAATTATAACGTAGAGTAGTAAATGCTTATTAAATAGGTGAATGAATGAGCGATTTTAATCATGTTTTAGAGGAAGCTCGTGAAAGTGACTGGGATGGGATCGTTGCTTGCCATCAGGGTAAGCTCTCCTGCTCCACCTGGAACTACCAGAGGTCCACCATCGGCGCTCACTTTCTCAGGCCGGAGGGGCTGACGACAGACCGCACAGTTGCAACAGTGAGTGACGTGTTTGCGGGGCGCGTCCTGCTGCCCAGCTGGCCTGTGGCTGTCCTATCAAACTCAGTATTATTACTGGCGATATTCGTTGAAAGAACAAAGAACATAGTTTAACATTTTGATAAACTTAACAGTGTTAAAATTTTCCAGCTTGGAGAGAAGCTGGAAATCATATATATAGATTATATATGTATGTATTATAGATTTTAAGATTTAAAATTATTAGAATTTCAATAAAATCTTTAGATTTTAACATTTATTTAAAAATATATATATTTAAGACATTTTAAAATTTTTAAGTCTTTAAGATTTTAACTTATTATAGATTTAAGTTAAGCTTTACTAGACTAGGTATAGTATATTGGTTATTTAAATTTTCTGTTTAATATAGGATCACTGAGAATACCCTTTGAGGGGGATTTCAGCATTTATCAGTATACTTCCTTACCTGAATTATGTTGCGTATATAGTATTATATTCAGTGAATGTGAATCTTAAGGTTTCTTCCTTCCTTCAGGTAAATCTTTAGTGAGTTAAAGATGTAGAAGTTATTTATATGTCTGATTGAGTACTGTCTAAGCCTTTTTCAAATATAGTTTTATAAATGCCACTGTTAACTTATAACTTCTTACTCTATTCATATTTCATTTTGTTTTCTTTTGATAATTAAGTCTTCTGTTGAATTCAGATTTTAAGCTATAGAGCAGTGATGGCCAAGTTACTTTGCAGAACTGTTGCCTCTGCTTTTTCAAAATAAGTTTTACTGATACAAAATTTACTTAGCATGAAATTCACTCATTTAAAATGTATACTTTAGTGGGTTTTAGTGTAGTCATAGAATTTTGCTGTTATCTCCAAAATCTAATCAGTCTAATTTTAAAACATTCTCATCACTAAAAAAGAAACCCTATCCCCACTAACAGTAATCCTCGTTCTCTCACTTTTCCCCCCATCTCCCCAACCCAGGCAACCTCAGGGCATGTTCTGGGTCTTTCACGCGGGTAGAACCCTCATCCAGGCCTCCGTGCTGTCTTCCCCACCCAGCGTGTTCAAGGGTCGTCCGTGTTGTAGGCTGTGTCAGCACTTCATTCCTTCTTGAATGCTGTCTTCTTTTGTAGATAAAACCACGTTTTGCGTAGCGGTTGATGCTGACAGATAGATAGTTGTTTCTCGTTTGGGGGTATTACGGGTAGTTCTCCTGCACAAGCTTTTGTGTGGATGTGTGCTTTTGTTGTCTCTGCATTTGTACCTTGCTGGATCACCTAACATAATGTAACTCTGTTTAATGTTTTTGAGGAACTGACAACCTGTTTTCCAAAGTGGCTGTACAGTTTTATATTCCCACCAGCAGTGTATGAGCTCCAGTTTCTGTGTGTCCGAGGCAACACTGTGCTTGTCTGTTCCTTTTGATTATTGCTGTCCGTGTTGTTCAGTCACTTAAGTTGTGTCCCCTTTTGCAACCCCATGGACTGCAGCATGCCAGGCTTCCCCTGTTCATCACCATTTCCCAGAGTTTACTCAAACTCATGTCTATCAAGTCAGTGATGCCATCCAACCATCTCATCCTCTCTCATCCCCCTCTCCTCCTGCCTTCCATCTTTCCCAGCATCAGGGTCTTTTCCAATGAGTTGGCTCTTCACATCCGGTGGCAAAAGTTATTGGAGCTTCAGTTTTGTCATCAGTCCTTCCAGTGAATATTCAGGACTAATTTCCTTTGCAGTTCAAGGGACTCTCAAGAGTCTATAGCAATGCAGTTCAAAAGCATCAATTCTTCAGTGCTCAGCTTTCTTTATGGTTCAACTCTCACATCCATACATGACCACTGGAAAACCACAGTTTTCACTATACAGAGCTTTGTTGGCAAAGGGATGTCTCTGCTTTTTAATATGCTGTCTAGGTTGTTCATAGCTTTTCTTCCAAGGAGCAAGCGTCTTAATTTCATGGCTGCAGGCACCACCTGCAGTGCTTCTGGTGTTGTCCTAGTGCTGCTGCTGCTGCTAAGTCGCCTCAGTCGTGTCTGACTCTGTGTGACCCCATAGATGGCAGCCCACCAGGCTCCCCCGTCCCTGAGATTCTCCAGGCAAGAACACTGGAGGGGGTTGCCATTTCCTTCTCCAACGTGTGAAAGTGAAAAGTGAAAGTGAAGTCGCTCAGTCGTGTCTGACTCCTAGCGACCCCATGGACTACAGCCCACCAGGCTCCTCCATCCATGGGATTTTCCAGGCAAGAGTACTGGAGTGGGGTGCCATTGCCTTCTCCAAGGTGTTGTCCTAGTAGGTATAAAGTAGTTTATCACTGTGGCTTCTGTTTCATGTTTTCCCAATGACTTAACAGTGTTGAGCATCTTTTCATATGCATTGAGTCAGTGATGCCATCCTTCTGTCTCATCCTCTATCACCCCTTTCTCCTCCTGCCCTCAGTCTTCCCCAGCATCAAGGTCTTTTCTGTCACAGTGGCTTACTGGCCACTTCTGTCTTCGGAGAAATGTCTGTTCATATTACTTGCCCATTGTCTAATGGAGTTATTTATTTTTTTACTGTTGAATTGTAATAGCTCCTTATATATTTGGAATACAGGTCCCTTATCGGATATATGATTTGCAAATAGTTTTTCCTGTTCTGTGGGCTGATGCTCAGTGGGTAGAGAATCCACCTGTAGTGCAGGGGATGGAGGAGATGTGCGTTTGAACCCTGGGTCAGAAAGATCCCCTGGAGAAGGAAATGGCAACCTGCTCTAGTATTCTTGCCTGGAAAATCCCATGGACAGAGAAGCCTGGCAGACTGTCATCCAAAGGGTCGCAGAAAGAGTCGGACACAGCTGTGCGACTAAGCACACATGTTCTGTGGACTCTCGTTTCCTTTTCTTGTTGGTGTCATTTCAGCATAAAGAGGTTTTAATTTTGAACTCTAGCCATTTTTGTGGTTTTTTGAAAAACATTGCCTTACCCAAGGTCATGAAGATTTACTCTTGTAATTTCTGAGAGTTTCGTAATTTAGATCTGTAACCCTTCTAAGGTCAGCTTTTGTGTACAGTATCATATAGGGGCCAAGTTCATTCTTTTGCCTTTGGATGTCTACTTATGTCAGTGTTACTTGCCCAAAACCCTGTTCTTTCCCCATTGAATGGTCTTGGCACCTTTGCCAAAACCTGTCTGACATGAATGAGGGCTTCTCCCTGACTCAGTTCCCGTTGGTGGCTCCGTTGAGCGAGTCTGTCTTTTTCACGCTGGTGTGACACTGTCTTCAGTATGGCCACTCTGTAGTAAAGTTTTTTTAAATCAGGATCATTGAATCTTTCAAGTGTTTTGTTGCTTCAGGATTGTTTTGGCTGTTCTGTTCTATTGCATTTCAGTATGATCAGCTTGTCAGTTTTTGCAAAGAAGGCAGCTGGGATTTTGATAGAGATCTTATTGATTACACACCTTAATTTGAGGCATATTACCATCTTAATATTACTTCTGATCCATAAACATGAGATGGCTTTGCATTTAATTAGATTTATAATTTCTATTACCAATGTTTTATAATTGTCTGTATACAAGTCTCATACTTTTTTGGTTAAATTTTTCCTAGTATTTTATTCTTTTCAATGCTGTTGTAAATAGATTTCTTAGTTTCATTTTGGATCCTTTTGCTAGCATATGGAAATATGATTGATTTGACCCTATTTTGTGCAGGGTTTTTTTTGTCAGTGTGTATGCTCTGTTCTCCATAGCACAAAACTCCACTCTCAAACTTTTATTTCTGAGCCATAGAGAGTCTGTCTTCTCAAGTTCACCTGAACAGTTGAGTAGCTATTATAATAATGGTAGTGTAAATAAAAATTACAGCCAACATTTTTTGTGTGCTTACTTTGTTCCAGACTCTCTGCCTGGCACACGCTATTTTATATTATTCTCACAACAGTCCTATGATATGGAATATTGTTAGCCTCTTTTTATAGACAGTAAAATGGAGGCTGAGGCTTAATATAATGAGTAATATGCCCAAGATGAGTAAAACTAGCACTGAGTGGGAAACTGGGATTTGAACCTCAGACCGCTCCTTCTAGAACCTATATTTTTAACTCTTAGCCTATAGTGATCACCCACAGAACATTGTGTGTGTGTGTGTACACACAATATATATACACAGAGACAAGCACAATGATACTTAGCTGGTGCTACATCATTTGTCTGGCAGAGTTAGCTGTCTGGAGCACAGGCGGCAACCAGTGTGCAGTGCACCAGTGTTCATCAGAGAGCCGGTGCACGGAGCACAGCTTTCTACTCACAGGGGACCCTCTCCCCTTATTCATTTTCCCTTTGGTGTGCTGTCTTAAAAAAATAGGTTAGAAGCCATCCTGTTAACAATAATAACAGTATTAAAATAAACTCAGGTTCCAAAAAGTATAGTAGTCCCCCCATCCGTGGTTTCAGTTATTCAACTTCAGCCTGAAAATACTGAATAGAAAATTCCAGAAGGACACAATTTATAAATTTTAAATTGTATGCCATCTGAGTAGCACTGTCCCACTCTGTCTCATATCGTCTTTTTATCGAACGTGTCCGTGCTGTATACACTGATTGCCCATTAGTATAGGGAAAAGCATGTACCTATGGGACTTGGTGCTGTCCGTCATTAAAGGGACCCGCTGAGGGTCTTGCAGCATATTCTCTGTGGATATGGGGGGCTAATTGTAGTAGGCCTTCAGGACTGTCATTACTTACAGGCTGTGACTGAATGGTAAAGGATCTGCCTGCCTAATGCAAGAGATGTGAATTCAGTCCCTGAGTCAAGAAGATCCTCTGGAGAAGGAAGTGGCAACCCATCCCAGTGTTCTTGCCTGGAGAATTGCCGGGATCCAGCCCCGGTGGATCCAGGGAATTCGAAGCAGGGACGGCGTTGGCGAGGAAGACTTATTTATTTATTAATATAAGATTAGATCAGGAAGAAATAGTATAGTAGGAAATACAGGCAGAGAAAAGAGGCTGAATAACTTGGTTACATGGAAAGCCAGTAGAGGAAGTCTGCGTTGGGCCACCGGCGCCTGTTTGAATACGGGAGAGTGCCCCGCCTTGGGCTCTCTTTCTCACGGATCTTAGAGGCCGGGACAAGTAAGTGACATGGTGAGCCTCCGCGTTCCAAGGGCATTCAGCCGAAAAAGGGGAGAAAAGAACGACATGGGGAAGTCCAGCATCGGTGCAAGACTCCAAAAACTATTTTTCAAAATCAGCTTATATACCCCAAGTTGTACATAATGGAATATGCAGTTATGCGGGGGCAGCAGTCCTGACCCTTTCTGTATATCTTCTTGTATACAAAAGGTCTCAGGTGATTTACACTATCTTCTGACCAGGAGGCTTGCTAATGCTTTTTTGGCTCTCTTTCTTAATGAATGTTAATCTCGTTTCCCCTGAAGTGTTTTTCTTTAACTTGCATCTCCTTAAAGCACTAATGTTACATCTCTATAGAACAAAGGCACAGTGGGTTATAACAAAGAAGGGACTTAACTCAGAGATCTAACGTTGCTACTTGGTTTTTCTATATACCAACTATGAAGTGAAGTGAAGGCGCTTAGTTATGTCCGACTCTTTGCGACTCCGTGGACTGTAGCCCACCAGGCTCCTCCGTCCATGGGATTCTCCAGGCAAGAATCCTGGAGTGGGTTGCCATTTCCTTCTCCATGGGATCTTCCCGACCTAGGGATCGAACCTAGGTCTCCCGCATTGCAGGCAGATGCTTTAACCTCTGAGCCACCAGGGAAGCCCCATATACCAACTATATCAACAAATAAAAGATATAAAAATTTGGCAGCAAGTACTGGCTCAACAAATGAAACCTTTAATCAGTCCTATTCTAATGATTTTGACTCCTCAGAAGCCCCTACATTCCTAGGATGTTTTAAGCTTCTGATGCCTCCCGCGGTCAGGAGGCCTTAAACAGTCACATGTGCAGCTGTACGAGTCCTGCAGACAGGCTAGAAAGCCATCAGAGGGGTTTTTGGATTGGAACACCCTTTCAAATGCAGAAGACTAAAGCCTTGAGATGACTTTTTCCCAGGGAATATCAGAAGAGTGGAAAAGCAGAGTGCAGAGGCTGGCAGATTCTTAGTTTTTTGGGGGGTGGATGCTCAGGAAATGCTGTGGGGAACCCCTGAAGTTTGATCACGCCCTGCGTATGCCAGACTTCCTTCCACGTGGCCCTGTCACAGGTGGAATTCCTCACACTGGCTCCCGGCAGAGAATCCCATGGCCCGAGGAGCCTGGTGGACTAACTGTGGGGTCGTAAAGAGACAGGGCGTAGCAACTCAACAACCACAACAGTATAGGCTAGTATCTTCATTAGTTCCTAAGAGCATGACTGTACAACGTAGTGTAAATTTCTGAGTTATTCAAAATAGGTAAAATTATGTTAGTTTTCTATTTAGGAAGACAGAATACTTTTTTAAGCTTAGTCTATAATTTCTTATATAAAAACGTTTTCTAAGAAATATGCTATGATTATCTCGAAAAATATATGTAAGTTGAACACAGTTGAATGTGGGTGCTATGTGAATACATCTTGACTCAGTGGTGCCTCAGTCTTACTGTTTTGAACAGATTGCTATAGTAAGTATTTTCTTTTAGGTCTTAGAAGTCATCTCTTGGTTTAGGCATAAGCTCAGCAGTCTTTTGCATGAACTCCCGGGTGGGTGGCGTCTGACTAACACACAGTGGCAGGGAAGGGTTTCTCTGGCTATGCCCACCGTGTAGCCAGTCTCATGTTTTTAACAGAAAGAAAAGACATCTTGTGAATGTAATGTCGCTTCTCTACGGGTTAAAATAGGAGCTTGTTTTACAGAAACTTGGTGAACTGGACGTTCTCCGCGCTGTCTTGTGTGTGCTGTGTGCTTCGTTGTGTCCGACCTCTTGCGACCCCACGGCCTGAAGCCTCCAGGCTCCCCACCCGTGGCATGCTCAGGCGAAAAGACGAGTGGATTGCCATTTCCTTCTCCAGTTACCTTTTGTATTTCCTTCGTTAAAAAAAAAAAGTTGTCGTTAAAATACTTGGGACTTTTCCCTTGAACTGAAACTAATATGGTTTCACTTTTGTATCTGCTATAGAAGCAATTACAAAAGTAAAGTAAGGTAATAAGAAAATCAGGCAGTGGAATGCTTTGACTTTAGCACTGTTGTGAATAAATTAAAAATNACTTATTTATTTATTAATATAAGATTAGATCAGGAAGAAATAGTATAGTAGGAAATACAGGCAGAGAAAAGAGGCTGAATAACTTGGTTACATGGAAAGCCAGTAGAGGAAGTCTGCGTTGGGCCACCGGTGCCTGTTTGAATACGGGAGAGTGCCCCGCCTTGGGCTCTCTTTCTCACGGATCTTAGAGGCCGGGACAAGTAAGTGACATGGTGAGCCTCCGCGTTCCAAGGGCATTCAGCCGAAAAAGGGGAGAAAAGAACGACATGGGGAAGTCCAGCATCGGTGCAAGACTCCAAAAACTATTTTTCAAAATCAGCTTATATACCCCAAGTTGTACATAATGGAATATGCAGTTATGCGGGGGCAGCAGTCCTGACCCTTTCTGTATATCTTCTTGTATACAAAAGGTCTCAGGTGATTTACACTATCTTCTGACCAGGAGGCTTGCTAATGCTTTTTTGGCTCTCTTTCTTAATGAATGTTAATCTCGTTTCCCCTGAAGTGTTTTTCTTTAACTTGCATCTCCTTAAAGCACTAATGTTACATCTCTATAGAACAAAGGCACAGTGGGTTATAACAAAGAAGGTACTTAACTCAGAGATCTAACGTTGCTACTTGGTTTTTCTATATACCAACTATGAAGTGAAGTGAAGGCGCTTAGTTATGTCCGACTCTTTGCGACTCCGTGGACTGTAGCCCACCAGGCTCCTCCGTCCATGGGATTCTCCAGGCAAGAATCCTGGAGTGGGTTGCCATTTCCTTCTCCATGGGATCTTCCCGACCTAGGGATCGAACCTAGGTCTCCCGCATTGCAGGCAGATGCTTTAACCTCTGAGCCACCAGGGAAGCCCCATATACCAACTATATCAACAAATAAAAGATATAAAAATTTGGCAGCAAGTATTGGCTCAACAAATGAAACCTTTAATCAGTCCTATTCTAATGATTTTGACTCCTCAGAAGCCCCTACATTCCTAGGATGTTTTAAGCTTCTGATGCCTCCCGCGGTCAGGAGGCCTTAAACAGTCACATGTGCAGCTGTACGAGTCCTGCAGACAGGCTAGAAAGCCATCAGAGGGGTTTTTGGATTGGAACACCCTTTCAAATGCAGAAGACTAAAGCCTTGAGATGACTTTTTCCCAGGGAATATCAGAAGAGTGGAAAAGCAGAGTGCAGAGGCTGGCAGATTCTTAGTTTTTTGGGGGGTGGATGCTCAGGAAATGCTGTGGGGAACCCCTGAAGTTTGATCACGCCCTGCGTATGCCAGACTTCCTTCCACGTGGCCCTGTCACAGGTGGAATTCCTCACACTGGCTCCCGGCAGAGAATCCCATGGCCCGAGGAGCCTGGTGGACTAACTGTGGGGTCGTAAAGAGACAGGGCGTAGCAACTCAACAACCACAACAGTATAGGCTAGTATCTTCATTAGTTCCTAAGAGCATGACTGTACAACGTAGTGTAAATTTCTGAGTTATTCAAAATAGGTAAAATTATGTTAGTTTTCTATTTAGGAAGACAGAATACTTTTTTAAGCTTAGTCTATAATTTCTTATATAAAAACGTTTTCTAAGAAATATGCTATGATTATCTCGAAAAATATATGTAAGTTGAACACAGTTGAATGTGGGTGCTATGTGAATACATCTTGACTCAGTGGTGCCTCAGTCTTACTGTTTTGAACAGATTGCTATAGTAAGTATTTTCTTTTAGGTCTTAGAAGTCATCTCTTGGTTTAGGCAGAAGCTCAGCAGTCTTTTGCATGAACTCCCGGGTGGGTGGCGTCTGACTAACACACAGTGGCAGGGAAGGGTTTCTCTGGCTATGCCCACCGTGTAGCCAGTCTCATGTTTTTAACAGAAAGAAAAGACATCTTGTGAATGTAATGTCGCTTCTCTACGGGTTAAAATAGGAGCTTGTTTTACAGAAACTTGGTGAACTGGACGTTCTCCGCGCTGTCTTGTGTGTGCTGTGTGCTTCGTTGTGTCCGACCTCTTGCGACCCCACGGCCTGAAGCCTCCAGGCTCCCCACCCGTGGCATGCTCAGGCGAAAAGACGAGTGGATTGCCATTTCCTTCTCCAGTTACCTTTTGTATTTCCTTCGTTAAAAAAAAAAAGTTGTCGTTAAAATACTTGGGACTTTTCCCTTGAACTGAAACTAATATGGTTTCACTTTTGTATCTGCTATAGAAGCAATTACAAAAGTAAAGTAAGGTAATAAGAAATCAGGCAATGGAATGCTTTGACTTTAGCACTGTTGTGAATAAATTAAAAATCAAATACCAGTTGATATGCCATTTAAATTTCAATCAAGTTAATTTTGGTTATATTTTTGCCATCTTGGAAGTATGGATTTCTCTATACTTAGAGAAGGGAGGCAGAATCAAGCAGATATTAATACCCCAAAATAATTATGTTTAAGAAAATTAATGAAGTAATGCATTTATTATCTTTTTTGAAAAATGAGACAATTGATAAAGACTTTGGAAACCATAAAGTACAATAAAAATATTAGTTACTTTCTGTGTCTTTTGTGTTAATTTTTTTTCCTAAGGCAGTAGATATAACTTCATGTGGAAACTTTGCTGTGATTGGTCTCTCATCGGGAGCTGTTGATGTGTATAACATGCAGTCTGGTATACACCGGGGAAGTTTCGGCAGGGATCAAGGTATCGGCCTGTTTTTCCTTTTTCTTATTTTTTTTTTAAAAGTATTATAGATAGATAAAAGGCTAATAACTGTCACTGGCATTTATTAAATTCTTGAGTTCCAGGCATTTTGCTGAAGTTGCATATGGTTATTGTCAACCGTTTGTGGCAGAGCACTATATTGAAATACTCAAAGAGAATGAAGTCATAGTTGTTATTAAGAGAAGGCAGCTATTATAAAAATTAAGTGTTTGGTTCCTTCTCCTTGTGTTAAACAGAATATCTTAACTATTTTTTGAAACCTTCCATGGCATCAACCTGATGGTGGATTTTGTTATTACTCATGTAGTAGAATAATTTTCCCTCTGTTCCCTAAAATCCACATTAAAGATTTTAGGGAAGTTGAATAGTGGGAACTTAGATATTCAAATAAAGTAATCACTCTTTGTGTAATGTTTGGAGAGGCCATTGCAATTCTTATTTCTTTATTCTCTTAACATATGCTTTAAAGCCCATAAAGGATCTATTAGAGGTGTTGCAGTGGATGGATTAAACCAGTTGACAGTTACAGCTGGTAGTGAAGGAGTACTCAAGTTCTGGAACTTTAAAAACAAAGCTTTAATTCATTCTACGAGCCTCGATTCATCTCCAAATTTGATGCTGCTACATAGGGACAGGTAAAGTTTTTCTTTTAATGATGATGGATTTTCTTCTTGATGTTTTTAGAAAAAGTTCTTAATTTAAGTAAAGTACAGTAGTCTCTTGAACATCACAAGTTTGGACTGTGCAGGTCCACTTATGCACGACTTTTTTTCACTAAATAATTCAGGATAGCACTACATAATCCATTGTTGGTTGAATCCACAGATACAGAACTGTGGATGGGGAGGGCCAGCTGTAACAATTAAATGCAGACTTGACTGTAGAGGGTTAGTGCCCTAACCCTCTTGTAAAGTGGTCAGCTGTATGTAATTTAACAAAGACCAACTTTTCATATGAAAGAACATTTTGCTTAACTTCCCCCACAGGTATACTTGATTAACGAAACTTAGATAAGTATGAGATTTTTAGTTTCAAGAGGTTGTTTTTGTTCATTTATTAAAACTGATGTATTTGTCTTGCTAGTGGCATTCTGGGACTTGCCTTGGACGACTTCTCCATCAGTGTTTTGGACATAGAAACTAGGAAGATTGTCAGAGAGTTTTCTGGACACCAAGGCCAAATAAATGACATGGTAAAACAGACTTTAGATGTTAAAATAAAGCTTGATTCATTTCTATTTCTGTTTAGGTTAGAAATGTCCTAATAATAGAAACTACTATCTTTTAATAGCATTAAACTCATCATATGAGATGTTCAAAGTAAATAATTTGGAGACTAATTTTCAAAGCAGGTTTTTTTAAGGAAAATTCAGAAGGAAAAGAAGTTTTGATATTTCTCAGGAGGATAATGCCATTAGACTAAAATATACATCAAGAGTTCATTGTTTCTCTTTAACTCTGAACAAGGCCAGGATGATTTGTTGAAACATAAGTACCATTTTTGACTTAGTATTAAACTAAGCTGAGAGAAGTATTTCTGTTTTCTGCATGCGTAATGAATTAATAGTAGGAGACCTGGCATATCTGATACTTGGTTTATTCCAGTTTAGTGTCATTTCTAATGTTTATCTTAATTTCAAAAGAGTCTAACTAGTGAGTATGTATTTTATCTTGCTGTTATGTTCTTACGGTGGGAAGTATGGTAAGAGGTACTCGGTTTAAGTAGTGCATGTTGGAGACTTCACATCGGGTGCAGATACCTTGATTTACTTGAAACAAATAAATTCCTAGCTATTTAGTGGCACCCCCACAAGCTGCACTTACTGACCAGTTCTCACACTAAAAATCTGAATTTACAATGTGTGCCCATTTCCTTAAAAATTGGGGTGAGATGGCCAGGAAATTATGTTGTTCTGCAGATAAGAAATTGGCATAACTACTCATCAACAGAATTTGTTGTGACAGCATCTATAGCGATGAGGGGGGAGTGAAGTAATTTTGATGAAGTTTCATTTTTGAAAACATCTGTCAGGGCCAACTTGTTCTTCCTATTTCTTTCCTTTTGAGTTGTGTGTGTGGAGTTTCTCCTAGTCAAGAATAAATTACTCCTGTTCAATTAAATCTCTGAGCCTTTATAACATGACTTCAGCTGTCAGAGTCATTCTCCCATTCCTCATTATCTACACTACCCTTCTGTAAATTGAGTTCTCTATACTTCAGGGTTTAAGTTCCCATAGTATCATTGAAGCCCGATGACCAAGTTGGAGTTCACTTATTCCAATTATCATTTGCTAATATGAATGGTCATAATCCATAAACCAATGGTCATAATCCCTGTGGTGTGTTTAGTCTCTTGGATGAACAGTCTACTTCAATATAAACTTCAGAGTTTTTCCTTTTAGGTCTTCCTTCACATTTGACCTGGTTTAAACCTCATGTTATTTTTCCATTTTTATCTACAGAGAAGATACAACTTTATGGTATCATAAGTAGTTTATTGTTTAAATTTATTTTAAAAATATGATTATTGTGGTTTTAAATTATATTTAAAACATCATTAAGGAAGAAAAGATTTTTAACTGAATCTACAAGTAAGAAAGACTTCTTCAGTAACTTCTCTACATTAAGAGAATTTGCATTCTTTAAAATCATTTTGGAATAGACTCTTCTTGGGAATGTAGCTTTGTTCAAAGCTTCATAGATACTTTATAAATGAAATTAGGCTAATAAAATATTTCTAATTGAATGTTGTCAGCACAGATTTATGTTAAAAACAGTAGTCAAACATTTGTTAATTGTCTATAAATAGATTATGGCATAAAAATTAAAAACTATGTACTACTGTTCATTTTTAAAAGCTTTATAATTCATGTAAAAGCCTCATCCTTAGCAGTGTCCTCGGGTACAGAAGCAACGGCATTTTCTTTTACATAAGATGAGGTGGTCTGTGTTTGATGTATCATGCACTCCTTAATGAAGTGTGCAATATCTTCTCGTTTCTTACATTCTTTGTTAAATATACAGATACAAATACATATAGATACATACATACATGTGTACACACCTATATTATTTATGTTTTTCTTTCAATTTAAAGACTTTCAGCCCTGATGGTCGTTGGTTAATAAGTGCATCAATGGATTGCTCAATTAGAACTTGGGACCTTCCATCTGGGTGGTGAGTTGTTAAATCCCCAACCTTATCAGAAGTTTTCTCAGTCATTGTCTTCACATGTGACTTTTACCTGTTGTTAATAGATTATGTACTTTTTGACTGTGACTGTATTTGGAGATTTTTCTAACCTGACGTATATTTTATCCTTGAAGTGTGTTTGATCTCAAACACAGAGATTAGTGCGGAAAGAGATAATAGTGAGGAAATTCCAATCTCTTAGGTTCGCTATTCCTGCAAAATTGAGAAGTAGAAGTGAGTTGCATAAACTCACTTAACAAAGCTCATTTGGCCTTTTTGATACTCCAGACTAGAGATCATAGTTTAGGACTGCAAACTTATTCTGAGCATTTTTTTGTATTTTGTTGTTGTTGATATTGAATTAAGAGGTCAGAACCCTTAACTTTGTGTATATTATCTATTTTCTGTCTCTAACATAATTCTTGAAAGAAGACATTTAGATACCCTAACATAATGGAAATGTGTGTCTTAAGATTTGGATAAAACCCAGCAGTGCTAAGAGACCTGTCATAGGTTGGAACTTGCTAGTGAATCAGCACTTGAAGAGAAAACAATGCTGTTAAATAATTTGATCAGTAGAAACCTACAGAGAGTAATTTGTTGCTAAAAATTATGTCAGAGTACACACAATTTGCAGTCATATCACTCACCAAAAAACTGCTTAAGTGGAGTGTGAAAGGAGCGATGGGAACGGAATGTACCTATGAGGAAAGAGAGAGGTGACGGAGAAGGATGAGCAGCAGGAAGGCAGTTCAGTCTTCAGGAATATTGCTAAGATCTGTCCAGTTCTGCCCCTCTTGTTTCTCAGGAATTAGATAAGCTCATACCTGAAAGCAGTTTGACCTTTAGAAAGGAAACACCCTCGTGTCCCTTTAAGTGTGATTCAGGAATGAGACACAGCTGTCTGTACAGCTTCTGTGCAGGGTTTGGAATATAAACAGCAAGAGCGCCACTGATGGCCCAGCTCCAGTAACTAGGCAGCTTTGTCCACAGGCGCGTCTCTTTTTTACTCAGAGTCGAGTCAAGCAAAAAGTTGACTATCCTCCAGCTTCAAAAAGTTCAGTCAAGTTAGTACTTCCTTAATTAAAATAAACCAAAAAACACTTTTTTTGAAGGTACCATTAGAAGTGTTGATTAGTCTTCTGCTTCTTGGACTTCTGTTTTCTAAAAGTAAACATGATTTGAATTGCTTTGTGGTAGGAAGGTTGTGTAGGAAGTAGAGTTGACACTTTGCCCTTTTCATTTTCCTGTTTAGTAGTTGTAACTCACGTCAGATGAGAGAGGGGGTTAATGTTCAGTAGCACTGAACAGAATGCTTTAAAAAGTGGTCAGTTTCCTTGGGATTGGAAAAATTAGGATCCGAAAGTAGCATTCAGAGCCACCAATCTTTGACTCAGCATAAGGCTTTTTGCTGAATTTCTTATTTTAGTAAAAAGATGAACACATTTAAATCTGACATGTGTTCAACTCTGGCATCGTATTTTTCAGTGAACATGGACAGTTTTAAGTGAATACAGAGAAACTAAACCGGGGGAACGCAGGAGCGAGAGATGAGTCACATAGGGATTGGTAAAAGATAATAATATCTACACTGATTGTACCAAAGTATGTTGTTAATAAAGACACAGATAACTGCCTCTTTGGTTCCGATTTGAAGTGGAGCGGATGAGAAGGCTGAAAAGCAGTCTCCCGCGGTTGCCGCTGCCCTGCGGCAGTCGACGTCCCCCGGACTTCTGGGTACTTCAAGCGCGTTAGTTTTCATCCTGTCTCGTATTCTGTTAGGGAGGTACTGGTTTTAGTCCCATTTCACAAATGAGGAAATGGAGGCTCAGAAGTTAAGTGATTTGCCCAAGGCAGCATAGTTTGTCGGTGATATTTTGCTGTAGTTAGCATAAGAGAAAGAAAGATTTCCCCACAGTTGTGGTACCAGCCTTGCTTGGGTGTGTTCTACGGATGATTTGGTTTTCTTGATGTAGAAGATGCGGTAAGGGCCACACAGCTGCAGGGAATCATTGGCTTTTTCAATTTCACTTCTTTTCTTAAACAGAATCAGTGTGACANTACAAATACATATAGATACATACATACATGTGTACACACCTATATTATTTATGTTTTTCTTTCAATTTAAAGACTTTCAGCCCTGATGGTCGTTGGTTAATAAGTGCATCAATGGATTGCTCAATTAGAACTTGGGACCTTCCATCTGGGTGGTGAGTTGTTAAATCCCCAACCTTATCAGAAGTTTTCTCAGTCATTGTCTTCACATGTGACTTTTACCTGTTGTTAATAGATTATGTACTTTTTGACTGTGACTGTATTTGGAGATTTTTCTAACCTGACGTATATTTTATCCTTGAAGTGTGTTTGATCTCAAACACAGAGATTAGTGCGGAAAGAGATAATAGTGAGGAAATTCCAATCTCTTAGGTTCGCTATTCCTGCAAAATTGAGAAGTAGAAGTGAGTTGCATAAACTCACTTAACAAAGCTCATTTGGCCTTTTTGATACTCCAGACTAGAGATCATAGTTTAGGACTGCAAACTTATTCTGAGCATTTTTTTGTATTTTGTTGTTGTTGATATTGAATTAAGAGGTCAGAACCCTTAACTTTGTGTATATTATCTATTTTCTGTCTCTAACATAATTCTTGAAAGAAGACATTTAGATACCCTAACATAATGGAAATGTGTGTCTTAAGATTTGGATAAAACCCAGCAGTGCTAAGAGACCTGTCATAGGTTGGAACTTGCTAGTGAATCAGCACTTGAAGAGAAAACAATGCTGTTAAATAATTTGATCAGTAGAAACCTACAGAGAGTAATTTGTTGCTAAAAATTATGTCAGAGTACACACAATTTGCAGTCATATCACTCACCAAAAAACTGCTTAAGTGGAGTGTGAAAGGAGCGATGGGAACGGAATGTACCTATGAGGAAAGAGAGAGGTGACGGAGAAGGATGAGCAGCAGGAAGGCAGTTCAGTCTTCAGGAATATTGCCAAGATCTGTCCAGTTCTGCCCCTCTTGTTTCTCAGGAATTAGATAAGCTCATACCTGAAAGCAGTTTGACCTTTAGAAAGGAAACACCCTCGTGTCCCTTTAAGTGTGATTCAGGAATGAGACACAGCTGTCTGTACAGCTTCTGTGCAGGGTTTGGAATATAAACAGCAAGAGCGCCACTGATGGCCCAGCTCCAGTAACTAGGCAGCTTTGTCCACAGGCGCGTCTCTTTTTTACTCAGAGTCGAGTCAAGCAAAAAGTTGACTATCCTCCAGCTTCAAAAAGTTCAGTCAAGTTAGTACTTCCTTAATTAAAATAAACCAAAAAACACTTTTTTTGAAGGTACCATTAGAAGTGTTGATTAGTCTTCTGCTTCTTGGACTTCTGTTTTCTAAAAGTAAACATGATTTGAATTGCTTTGTGGTAGGAAGGTTGTGTAGGAAGTAGAGTTGACACTTTGCCCTTTTCATTTTCCTGTTTAGTAGTTGTAACTCACGTCAGATGAGAGAGGGGGTTAATGTTCAGTAGCACTGAACAGAATGCTTTAAAAAGTGGTCAGTTTCCTTGGGATTGGAAAAATTAGGATCCGAAAGTAGCATTCAGAGCCACCAATCTTTGACTCAGCATAAGGCTTTTTGCTGAATTTCTTATTTTAGTAAAAAGATGAACACATTTAAATCTGACATGTGTTCAACTCTGGCATCGTATTTTTCAGTGAACATGGACAGTTTTAAGTGAATACAGAGAAACTAAACCGGGGGAACGCAGGAGCGAGAGATGAGTCACATAGGGATTGGTAAAAGATAATAATATCTACACTGATTGTACCAAAGTATGTTGTTAATAAAGACACAGATAACTGCCTCTTTGGTTCCGATTTGAAGTGGAGCGGATGAGAAGGCTGAAAAGCAGTCTCCCGCGGTTGCCGCTGCCCTGCGGCAGTCGACGTCCCCCGGACTTCTGGGCACTTCAAGCGCGTTAGTTTTCATCCTGTCTCGTATTCTGTTAGGGAGGTACTGGTTTTAGTCCCATTTCACAAATGAGGAAATGGAGGCTCAGAAGTTAAGTGATTTGCCCAAGGCAGCATAGTTTGTCGGTGATATTTTGCTGTAGTTAGCATAAGAGAAAGAAAGATTTCCCCACAGTTGTGGTACCAGCCTTGCTTGGGTGTGTTCTACGGATGATTTGGTTTTCTTGATGTAGAAGATGCGGTAAGGGCCACACAGCTGCAGGGAATCATTGGCTTTTTCAATTTCACTTCTTTTCTTAAACAGAATCAGTGTGACAAGCCTTGGGGATTCCTAGTTTTTTCTTCAGTAAGCAGTTTTATCATTCACATAACATGTTAAATATGTAAAGAATGAATACACTCATTACAAAGGCCACAGTGTGAAGCCGCGCATGAGTAGGCCTTTGGGGTGGTAACGTGCAGATGCAGCCATCTGGGATTGATTGTGTCTAAAACAAAGGCACCGGTGCTGAAACTTTCCTGTAAAGGGGTTTCTTTAAGTGCGGGAAATTTTCTTCTGTTTGTCACGTTCTCAGAGAAGTGGGGTTGAAATTTTTGTCCCTGAAGTTATCTGCCATCTGCTACCACCTTGTATTTATGGTTGCTTTTAATCTCTTAAGAGTTTAGATTGAACACTTCAGGGTGAGGAAAATATAAAATTAAAAGGCTGTAATACGGCTCTGTGTTTTCTTTGGTCCCGTCCACCTGCTCCTGCTTTCGGAGGGCACTGCGTGAGCATAGCTGGGATAGAGCTTCACTTTGCATTTCCCGCTGAGGCAGAACTGTCCATCTGTTCTGTCCATTTAGGGTTCCATCACTTTGGAGACTGAACATGTAGACATTGTCTCCATTGGTTTAGAATACAGTCAGAAGTGAGTTAATGTTACCTATATGCATGGGACTCCGTGCTTAAAAATCTGACCCCTTACAGTGAGCATTTTTTTTAACATTTTCTCAAAAAGCTTATAATTTACCTGGAACTTTTCATTTTGCAGGATTAGCAGGTGACAGTGTGGTAGTTAGGTCTGGGATTAAACCTGTACACTTAGGCTTTATGAGCAACTGTGGCCGTGTAAAACATGCTGTGTATGTGGAAACCACTTCCTCGATTTGATTCTTTTACATAATGGAAGGCCAGTCTACCCACACACAACAGCTGTGGAAACCACGTTGCACAGTGAATTTGCCAAAATAATTATAGTATCAAGTAAAATAAATTTGCTCAAGCAGTAGATTCCTCTTTAACAGATAGATTCTGAACATGTCAGGGAATTTCATCCCTCACACACACTTCAATGAACAAGTATTAAGACAAAGAAGAGACGAGACGGCGAGCTCTAAAATTCCCGAGTTTAGGCTTAGTCCTCAGGGTACATGGAGATAGTGGTGGTTCTCTGGGTTGTTTGTATTAATGAATTAAATAATTTGACAGTCTCTGGTCTATAAAAAGTGTTTAGCAAATGTCCTTTTCCCCAATTTGTTTGATCCTGCAAGCAGCTGTTCCTGTCAGTTTCCAAGGAATGGTTAAACAGAAATCAGACAGATTGTTAATCACATCTTTTTTCCCGTGGTGAGAATTTAAGCTTCAGTCATTGTCCTGAGCCCACTGCAGTTTGTTTGTAGTGCTGCTCATTTTGGTCTTGTCCTACTATTTTGTATTCATTAGTTAAGGTTCACGATTGCTAACCAGTCTGAACAAATTGAGGAAGATTCTGTCGTGATCAGGCCCTTTAGTCGCTGCCTCTGGGGTGCGTTTGAGCTGCGCAGTGTGCCCTGAGCCGCTGCTGTCGCCACCTTCCGGGTGTGTCCAGCTGTCTGCTGGACCTTTAGTGGCAGTAGTGGTGCTACTGAGCCTTGCTGATTATGTGTGCAGACTGCTTGGTGACAGGTATGTCTCTGTCACTTTCTACCTGGAGCAAGTATGACTGGGCCTCATTTTTCTAACGGATATAGTAAGGATGGATCTGCCTCATGGGGTTTTGAGGATTTAATTAATAGTTGCAAGTGCTCAGAATACTTCCTAGCATGGAACACTGAAAAAAGTGTTAAATCCTGTTGTTTTCTTTATTGAAATAATGTAATTACTGAAGATTCTGAACTTCAGTCATTTTGCCATGCCTTCTCATGGATAATGTAATGGCTTCAGTGAATAAAGCAATTTTTGAAACAGCTCTTACTAAAACTGGAATTGCATTCCAGAAAAACAGCATTGCCTCCTGTGTTCTCCCTGTTATTGAAGCTCTCTCTCAAATTAATTGATCTCTTTAGTGTTCTGGGTCTTTCTCACTGGGGAGACTGTTTTCCCGTTCGTAGCTTAGTTGACAAAGCTCTTTGTTGATGATGACTTTTTGGTGTCAGTGATTTAAAAATAAAAAGCAAACGTTGTCTGCCTCTCTTAACCCTTTGTTCTTTTAGCAAAATGATATTTTGTGAATCGTGTGCTTTTTAGTAGAGTTGAAGGACTGTAGCATCTTGGTTCTTTAGTCTTATAGACAGCTTCTTGTTGGACTCGGCTCCTCTTAATGTCACCATGTCCCCGACTGGAGACTTTCTGGCCACCTCCCATGTCGACCACCTTGGAGTTTATCTGTGGTAAGTTCTCTCATACAGTTCTTTCTGGGGTAAGAATAATAGGAAGGTGATATTGTCAGACAGTCGTAGTTGCTAACATTGCCCTTCAGTTTTGGGGGTTTTTTAACTTATAAAATGGACATGTCACATAGTCCACCTACGTCTACAGTCGAGTCAGCTTCTGCTTGGTAATTTAGGTGGCGCACCCCGCTCCAGCGCTCTTGCCTGGAGAATCCCATGGACGGAGGAGCCTGGTGGGCTGCAGTCCACAGGGTCGCTAAGAGTTGGGCACAACTGAGCGACTTCACTTTCACTCTTCACTTTCATGCATTGGAGAATGCTTGAAAGTGGCAACCCACTCCAGTGTTCTTGCCTGGAGAATCCCAGGGATGGGGGAGCCTGGTGGGCTGCTGTCTATGGGGTCGCACAGAGTCAGACACGACTGAAGCGACTTAGCAGCAGCAGCAGCTCAAGTGTATATTCTAAGCTACACATGTTTGATTTTTATCTGTGACTTTTATTTGCAGAAAGGGTAGTAATAGGGCTTCCCTGTAGCTCAGTTGGTAAAGAATCTGCCTGCAGTGCAGGAGACCCTGGTTTGATTCCTGGGCTGGGAAGATGCCCTGGAGAAGGGATAGGCTACCCACTCCAGGATTCTTGGGCTTCCCTGGTGGCTAAGCTTGTAAAGGATCTGCCTGCAGTGCCAGAGACCTGGGTTTGATCCCTGTATTGAGAAGATCCCCTGGAAAAGGGAAAGGCTACCCAAAAGGGAAGATCCCCTGGACAAGGGAAAGGCTATTCTGGCCTGGAGAATTCCATGGACTGTATAGTTCATGGGGTCACAAAGAGTTGAACATGTTTGATTTTTATTTGTCACCCTATTTGACTGCAGAAAGGATAAGTGAGTTTAAATTCTACTTATAAGATTTTCTAACTGACTTTTTAGGATGTGAAAATAAATTTATAATAGAAATAGACTCTGGTCACCTTAATAAGCAGAATTGGAGTATCTTCTGGAATCTTTGAGGCTTGAACAGTCAAGAGAAGAATGGTGTTGTGGCACCTCAGCAACAGAGTATATATTACAGCTGTTAATATAACTCAGAACCTGGTATTTCCAGTTTTTATGTTCCATTCCAGATTCATTATGTACAGGAAACAATATGATTAGCCCACTTTGGGACAGATATTCACATCTTGATTAGTCAGAAGTGGATCAGATTCGTCAGATCCAGAGTCAGGACGCAGGGTCAAGCAGCACTTAAAGGACCGTCCAGAGCCGGGGCCCACGACTGCTCAGCACCCCTGAGAGCTGATCTAGATTCCAGAGACGGGCCCGCGACTGCCCAGCACCCCCGCGATCTGATCTAGATTCCAGAGGCGGCCTGTGACTGCCCAGCGCCCCCGCGATCTGATCTAGATTCCAGAGGCGGCCTGTGACTGCCCAGCGCCCCCGCGATCTGATCCGCGCAGTCGCCCTCTGACGTAGTGCTCTGAGTCCATCTCTCCTTCAGTTGTAATTTCCTTAGATAGAAAAGCAGTATAAATAAATGGGTGTTGTGTTACCTTATAAAAATATTATCCACTACTGATCTCTCAAGTACTTTTTTGTGCTACATTAAAAATAAAGTCTATTCATAATACTTATAGACAGCTTTCTTGTGATGACATTTGTGATATGAGTCAAAGCATTTTGAAATTAATACTATTTTTGAGTTTTTTTTTTTTAACAAGTGATTGGAATTTGTAGCCAAATTCAAGATCATGAAGATTGTTACCAGTAATCGAAGCTTCTCTAAAAATATTTTTAATAAATCTTATAACATTATGTTTTTCTGTCTCAGGTCCAATATTTCCCTGTACTCAGTTGTCTCATTACGGCCGCTTCCCGCAGATTATGTTCCCTCAGTGGTGATGCTTCCTGGCACTTGTCAGACCCAAGGTAATGCAAAACTAGTGAAGCGCAGTATGCTAACCCTGCCTGCAGGGCAGTGCCACTGGAGGCGGAGCTTACTGCATTCAGTCGCAGTATTTTTTTTATCTTAATGAAGTATTTTGAATGACTTCGTGAATCTTTGTATAAACAAAGACATAATTGATGGACTATTCATGTGAAACAGTGGAGAAATGTTTTGAGTCTGGCGATGGAAATTGTACTTAATATGAGAAAATAAGAAAATGAATAGAGTTTACAAGTTATATTGAGTGAACATGTTATGAAATACTAATGGATTTGAAGGTAATTAAGTTGCTTTTATATGGTAAAAATTTCATTCATCATTAATTTGTTATACCTGAAAATTTTTTGTTTTAAGATGTAGAATTATCAGAAGAAACTGTAGAACCAAGTGATGAGATGATAGAGTATGACTCCCCAGAACAGTTGAATGAGCAATTGGTAACTCTGTCACTCCTTCCTGAATCCCGGTGGAAAAACCTTCTTAATCTTGATGTTATTAAGGTAATACTCTAGTACACCTAATGCTGGCCACTGAAGAATTATTCCAAAAGTATTTTCTTTAATCAAGAGAACTTCCCTTGCTTGGAGGTCTTTAGGTGGAGGAGTTAATGCCTAAGATAGTAAAGCAAATACCATTTAGCTGAATGCTGTTTAATTTGGTATTCTTACAAGACTTTCTCCATGCATATGTATCTACTTTGAGAGCACTCAAGGACCTTCAAATACAGCGGTAGTATAGCCTGCAACCGCAGAGCTATTAGAAGCTGGGTGTTTTAAGCCTTGCCTGATCTCACTTAACTTACGAAATGAGGGGGGAGAAAAGTCACCATCATGTGTGATGTTTCTGTTTCTGGACATTGGGGACTAGAATACTCCCACTGGTCTTTTTAAAATTAAGCTTCCGTCGCTGTTTATCATGCCACACGCTGCTCTGTCTGCTACAGGATGGTTTGCTTTTGGGTTCGGGCACATAAATTAATTTGAAGTAGATAGTAGATCGCATCCTGAAGTAATAGCAGTGGAAAATAATTTAGCCCTTTGTCCTTGAGGAGTACAGTTTTACATGAGAAATGGACAGTTACGGTATGAATTAATGTCTTTCAAAGCATGTTTCATGACCCCTATTTGTGAGTATCAAAAGCAACTGAAACATACAGACTAGACAGTTTCAGAGATTATCTTCGGAGAATTAGGGTGTTTTGTTTTATGAAATTCAACTTGGTTAGATACATACATACCGTCAGGCATCCTTGATAGCTAGTAAAGCAGCTCCCTGCAGTCTGGTTTGATTCCTGGGTTGGGAAGGTCCCCTGGATGAGAGATAGGCTTGAGTAATTATGGTCTTCCCAGACGGTTCAGATGCTAAAGAATCCACCTGCAATGTGGGAGACCTGGGTTCAGTCCCGAGGTTGGGAAGATCCCCTGGGGGAGGGCATGGCAACCCACTTGGGTATTCTTGCTTGGAGAATCTCATGGACAGAGGAACCTGGCAGGCTGCAGTCCATAGGGTCACAGAGTTGGACACGACTGAGTGACTAAGCACAGCACTGAGCATGCGTGCAGTCACTCGAGTTTCTGTGTGTACTAAGCCACGTTATGGGCTGGCATGAAACAAGTGTAAGGAACACAGGCAGATAACTATGACATGCTGTCCTAACTATTTTTGTAGCTAGTAAACTGGCACCAGAAAAGACATGCGTGTCTTGGGTAAGAAGAGAGAGGTTTTCACGTGTTCATTTGACTCAGAGTTTGAAAGTGCTCCTTTTTACTGCTCACCTGTTGAAAGATGGGGCTTCGGTATAAAGGTGTGTTGTTTAGGACTTCCCTGACAGCTCGGTTGGTAAAGAATCTGCCTGCAATGCAGGAGGCACTGGTTCGATTCCTGGGTAGGAATAGGCGTGTTCCAGCCTGGAGAATCCCGTGGACTGTACAGTCTGTGGGGTTGCAAAGAGTCGGACACGACTGAGCGCCTTTCACTTTCGCTTTTGTTGTTTGGGTACATAGTTACAGTGTCTAGTCTGTCAACGGTAAAGGAAGTAGTTGATGGAATGGCTTTAAAAGCAGTACATAAAGTGCAAGTAGGTGAGTGTGAGCGGACCAGTTAGAAAAATGCCCAATTAATTGAGCTAAATTTGGTGGGCACTCTTCTTGCTAAGATACAGTTTATTCTGCATAAAAATATAGAGAAATGTGAATGAATACTCTTTATTACACCTCCGGTATTTTAATTTCCTTCTGAATGAAAGAAATTAGAATTTTTATTTTTGTCCTGTGGTTAACTTTTATACTCACGGTTTCCTTTATGAAATTAGGTAATTCCAGAGCCCTGTGGAACTGCTCCAAAGCCTTTTGTTTTTATTACTGCCTTCTAACTCAAGAACAGCGGGTTAGGAAGGGTAAATGACTCTGACTATGTTACTACAGTTTCCCCATCACAAAGAAGGTTGTGTTTGCATGGCTATGGGCTCCAAGAGGCACAAATATCCCTGACTTTCTTTTAAAAAGCAAATCTCCCCACAGTTCCTAAAGAATGGAAGAGGAGTAGTGTAAGGTAAAATTGTGAGACTTCTTAAGAGTCCATCAAATTCTCTTGAGATAGTGATAGGTTACAATGTAGTCACCAAAATTGAATTCTGTCAGTGGGAATTCCAGTGGAATTTTTGTGATAGAATTTTGCTGACACTTGAAATAGTTTATGAAGGAACGATTGTATTCTCTTGCTTTTTAAAAACACAGAGTACTAAGGAAAAATAAAAATTCCAATAAAAGAATTAGGGCAATGCTTCACACCTACACACAAAATTTACTAAATTACTTTTAATGGAAGAGACTACCTCTGGCTCCAGATTTCTTTTGGAGAAGAGAAATTTGAAAAACTGTTGAACATTTATGTAAATTTTGCTTTCTAGTCCATCTTGTATTTCAGTGTAAAAGAAGTTCAAAATTGCTTGTTACTTCTTCACCTATGTATTCATGTTTCAGGAAAATGAGCTGTTTTTGCCTTAGAGCTTCTCCTGAACCCTGTCGTTTTCCCTTTGCCTTATCAGCACGAGTACTAGAGGTTTGCATTGGGAAGCCCAATTTAGGGATATCTGTGGTATATTGGTTGTTTGGGATTTCATTTCAGTATCCTAATCTGAATTTAATTCTTTTTATTTTTATTTTTATTTTTTTTTACTTTTGGGGCTTTTTAAAAATTAAGTGGGAATTAAATGGTAGAAACTTGGCAAGATAATTACTGGTCTTTTTTTCCCTTTTCTCACTTTTCTTAATTAGAAAAAGAATAAACCAAAGGAACCACCCAAAGTACCCAAATCGGCACCATTTTTTATTCCAACTGTTCCTGGTCTTGTACCCAGATANGTGCTGTCCTAACTATTTTTGTAGCTAGTAAACTGGCACCAGAAAAGACATGCGTGTCTTGGGTAAGAAGAGAGAGGTTTTCACGTGTTCATTTGACTCAGAGTTTGAAAGTGCTCCTTTTTACTGCTCACCTGTTGAAAGATGGGGCTTCGGTATAAAGGTGTGTTGTTTAGGACTTCCCTGACAGCTCGGTTGGTAAAGAATCTGCCTGCAATGCAGGAGGCACTGGTTCGATTCCTGGGTAGGAATAGGCGTGTTCCAGCCTGGAGAATCCCGTGGACTGTACAGTCTGTGGGGTTGCAAAGAGTCGGACACGACTGAGCGCCTTTCACTTTCGCTTTTGTTGTTTGGGTACATAGTTACAGTGTCTAGTCTGTCAACGGTAAAGGAAGTAGTTGATGGAATGGCTTTAAAAGCAGTACATAAAGTGCAAGTAGGTGAGTGTGAGCGGACCAGTTAGAAAAATGCCCAATTAATTGAGCTAAATTTGGTGGGCACTCTTCTTGCTAAGATACAGTTTATTCTGCATAAAAATATAGAGAAATGTGAATGAATACTCTTTATTACACCTCCGGTATTTTAATTTCCTTCTGAATGAAAGAAATTAGAATTTTTATTTTTGTCCTGTGGTTAACTTTTATACTTAGGGTTTCCTTTATGAAATTAGGTAATTCCAGAGCCCTGTGGAACTGCTCCAAAGCCTTTTGTTTTTATTACTGCCTTCTAACTCAAGAACAGCGGGTTAGGAAGGGTAAATGACTCTGACTATGTTACTACAGTTTCCCCATCACAAAGAAGGTTGTGTTTGCATGGCTATGGGCTCCAAGAGGCACAAATATCCCTGACTTTCTTTTAAAAAGCAAATCTCCCCACAGTTCCTAAAGAATGGAAGAGGAGTAGTGTAAGGTAAAATTGTGAGACTTCTTAAGAGTCCATCAAATTCTCTTGAGATAGTGATAGGTTACAATGTAGTCACCAAAATTGAATTCTGTCAGTGGGAATTCCAGTGGAATTTTTGTGATAGAATTTTGCTGACACTTGAAATAGTTTATGAAGGAACGATTGTATTCTCTTGCTTTTTAAAAACACAGAGTACTAAGGAAAAATAAAAATTCCAATAAAAGAATTAGGGCAATGCTTCACACCTACACACAAAATTTACTAAATTACTTTTAATGGAAGAGACTACCTCTGGCTCCAGATTTCTTTTGGAGAAGAGAAATTTGAAAAACTGTTGAACATTTATGTAAATTTTGCTTTCTAGTCCATCTTGTATTTCAGTGTAAAAGAAGTTCAAAATTGCTTGTTACTTCTTCACCTATGTATTCATGTTTCAGGAAAATGAGCTGTTTTTGCCTTAGAGCTTCTCCTGAACCCTGTCGTTTTCCCTTTGCCTTATCAGCACGAGTACTAGAGGTTTGCATTGGGAAGCCCAATTTAGGGATATCTGTGGTATATTGGTTGTTTGGGATTTCATTTCAGTATCCTAATCTGAATTTAATTCTTTTTATTTTTATTTTTATTTTTTTTTACTTTTGGGGCTTTTTAAAAATTAAGTGGGAATTAAATGGTAGAAACTTGGCAAGATTACTGGTCTTTTTTTCCCTTTTCTCACTTTTCTTAATTAGAAAAAGAATAAACCAAAGGAACCACCCAAAGTACCCAAATCGGCACCATTTTTTATTCCAACTGTTCCTGGTCTTGTACCCAGATACGCTGCACCCGAGCAAATGAGCGCCCCTCAGCAGGTGAGAGCCAAGCTGGAGGAGCATTCTGGGGCCCAGGGTGTGATTGTGTTGCACATTCTTAGTTTTAACCAAGACCCAGTCTTGCAGATGCAGAGTAAATTCATGCCAGCTTTTAATTATAAACTATAAATTTTTGTTATATTTGTGGTTTTTTAATAATGTGTATTTGTTTTTATTTAAGTCTAAAGTGGTAAATCTTGGAATTTTGGCTCAAAAATCAGATTTCTGCTTGAAACTTGAGGAAGGACTGATAAATAATAAATGTAAGTTAAATTATAAAATATTTTACCAAGTATTTCAGCTTATTATGTTACTTTATATGAAGAGAATTGAGTGAAATATTAGCAGATTTCTCAGTAGTTGAAAGTAAAAGCCAAACGGATTGAAATCTTGGTTTTAATCTGAAGTAACTTTTGCTGTTTACAGTAGATGAGTGACACTACACTCAGATGTTAAGATGATGATAATCTTTTGGGAACCTCTCTTTCTTTCTGTATGGAAAATTGGAATTTTTTTCTTTTTTGCTCTTCTTTTTATTTTCAAGTGCAATTTGCAGTGTAGTTTGCAATAGACTTTTGTTTTAGGTAATTTCAGATATTACCAAATTATCACATAAAAAGGCTTTTTTAAAAAATAGAGTGTTATAAATTTTGAAAGCTACACTCCGTAGCTAATAATGATCATGAGAGCTGTAAGCAATTAACAGAATTACAGTCATTCTCCCGTTTGACTACCCTGTTGTCTTCTGACCCAGCTGCTTTGTGTTTTCATGCCAGTATCACTCGAGTGCACATTGGCAGAAGTCAAGTAATGGTACTTGTACTGATAGCTAAAGAGTAGCAGCATTGTCAAAGGAGTGACTTGTTATATTTATGAGGGAACAAAGAAGAGAGGCACTGTTATTTAATATCTACTGAAAAACAATAAATAAAATGTATTAGACTCTTGTCAATGGTATTGTCCTTTTGCAAAAACCTAAAAGCATAGGCGTTGCCACTGTACTATCAAATGCCTTATATAAGTGTATAGACTGTTTTCATGGGGTGTATATGAAACAGGAGTGCTTACTTCTAGGGAAAAGTAGATTTGTGGTGAGTAAGGTGGAGTCTTTCCCCACGTATATTGCTGTAGTATTAATGTTTGTTAATGATCAAGTGATACTTTTAAAATTTTTATAAACAATACAAAAATAAATTCCCTCACCTCATCTTATTCTCACTAGCAAATACTATTAATAACTTGGTGTATACTTCTATAGCCTTCTTATATTGGATTTGTTCTGACTGATTTATAAGCATGTTAAAATGTCTGGTGTTAAGTGTTAATTAGATTTTAACAGCCTTAATAGAAAGAACTTGCTAAAAATGCAAATTTAAGTATATGTTGATTTTGAAATGAAAACTAGTTTCTTAAATGAAATGACTGACTGTCGATACTAACTGGATTCTTATTAAAACAATGTAGATGAAGCTGCTGTTAACCTTCTGAAAGAATTAGGCCCGTCAGGGATTGAAACAGAGCTTCGAAGTCTGTCTCCAGATTGTGGTGGTTCAATAGACGTTATGAAGAGCTTCCTGAAGATGATCGGGGTGATGCTGGACAGAAAGCGTGATTTTGAGTTGGCCCAGGCATACCTCGCCCTGTTTCTGAAGGTAAGTCTAAGATGTGAGACAGCGCTTCACAGCTTGCCCTCCTCCAGAGAAGTGTTGTCTGATAGAAATGTCTGCAGAGATGGAAACATTCTGTATCCACACTTCACCGCATGTGGCTACTGAGCACTTGAATCGTGTCTGATGTGACTGAGAACCTGAGTTTTCCATTTTATAGAAATTTAATTAATTTCAACAGCTTTCTGTGCCTAGTGACTGCCATACTGGATAGCTGGATGGGCAGCAGCTTGTAAATGTTCTTTGTTGACTTCTGTTTTTTAGCTCAGCACAATTTTGACTCAACCCCCCTGACTTCTGTGTCATCCATTTGATCAGTATATTAACCTATTAGCTTTTTTATTTAATTACATTTTGGCAGGGTTTTGTTTTTTTTTTAATGTTTTTTTTAATGATCATGAAAAAAGTAAGGTTTACTTCTGTCCTAGTTGAAGGATTTTCAAATGATTTGACAATAACAGAGTTGCTTTTATGACAAATATAATGGAGAACTTTAACATATTGAAGGAGGTCGATGATGCTGATTTTCAGTAATAGCAGATAGATTGTTTATCTCATAAATATCTAAAAAAGTTTTCACTGGACTTAATTATTTGGAATTATTTAAAAAGTAAGTCTATAGATGGTAGTATGTAGGATAAAAAATTAGAAATGCTGCAAATTGTTCCTGTATTTTTCCCCAAATTTACCAGAGTTGTAAATTTAGAACTAGGAGTTTGTTTCTTGAGGTGTATCAGGACTCTCCTTAAATAGAGGAGAGTCATTACTTCAATTTTACTGAGAGAGTGACAGAACCATGAAGACTTGTAATAGAGGAGAGGGAGATGTGAGATTGTAATAAACCAGCCTTTAAGAAAAAAAATCAAGAATAGTGTTTTCTGAGGTTCCTTGTAAAACAGTTAAATCCAGAATAAACAAAATTTTACTTTTCTTAAATTGAATGTTCAGCTGTCATTTTTCTTTTCAGTTGCACCTGAAAATGCTTCCTTCAGAGCCAGTACTTCTGGAAGAGATGACAAAGTTGTCGTCACAGTTGGAAGAAAACTGGATCCATTTACAGTCACTCTTTAATCAAAGCATGTGTGTTTTAAATTATATTAAAAGTGCTTTGTTATAAAAATAAAGTTAGGTTGCCAAGTCAAAGACTTTTACATGAAAGAGGTTGAATTTAACTCAGACCCTTGCTTTCCAAGTTTCAGTGTGAAAGGAAAATAAATGCCAGCACTACTGACTAGTCGGTCACTGTGACCCCACTTCAGTGCTGAACACTTTCTTGAAATAAAATTACACCTATCTTTTGTTTGAAAGACATACAGAGTCCTCTCAAATGAAGACTCTTGAGTTTCATTTTCTGAGTTTCTTCATCAGTTACTTGGATACAACTTGTTTTGAATTGTCATCACCAAGCTTGTGTGTTTTGAATGTTTGCAGCATACTGAGGTATGCTAGGTCTCTCATGTACAGTGTTACCAAGTTAAACTGAAGTTAAAAGTGATACATAGTTTAAAAAGTGCCTTCATGTTATGAGCTAAAAAGACATGTGTCTCTCCTTGGTGGCCTTTGATGAAGACATAGTTATAACACTGGCCTAGTCCTCTCTCCATTGTGCCCTTTCTAAAGGAACGTACTTTTTTTATATGAGAGGTCCTTTCACAAGGCAGCTTGCTGTAGGAAGCAGTTGAACAGATACCTGGAATGGGTGAGGGGAATTCCAAATTCCATTGAAGATAGCCTTCAAAGGTCTTTCTTCCCCACTCATGACCTTTTTATTTGGAAAGAAACTGCTGACTACATTCTTCTGTCATAACTTGTGAAACCAGATAGCTCTGGCACTTCTCCCTTTTTTCATTGTTGTTTCAGTGGTTCAAGACTTCAGCAGTATGTGAATTAACAGTAAGCAATTCTTAAAAGCTTATTTTAAGAATAAAATAAGAATATAAAAAGTTCAGACTTTCTATAGTCAAAAGTAGTGTCATTCATAAAATTCAGCTGGTTGTACCTGAATGCCAGTACCATTCTAATTAGGATACAGTTTTACAGAATAATCTCCAAAGGAATAGTCCTCACAAGAAGCTGATCAATGATAACTTTAATTATCAAAATTCTTTGTTTAATGCTGAAGTGCTTTTGTTAAAGGTAGAATTATTAATAGTGACCGCTGAAGAAGCCAGTATCGTTTTGTGCTTTGTTCTTTTAGAAATGTATATAAACTTAGTAAAGCCATTGACTTAAATGTTAATAATGACTTAGGTTCTAACTTTAAAAAACTGTATTTCCCCTTGCCCCAAATACTGTATTCTAAAGATACGGCCAAATTTCAGTGTGCAGTTATGTNTTTTCTTTTCAGTTGCACCTGAAAATGCTTCCTTCAGAGCCAGTACTTCTGGAAGAGATGACAAAGTTGTCGTCACAGTTGGAAGAAAACTGGATCCATTTACAGTCACTCTTTAATCAAAGCATGTGTGTTTTAAATTATATTAAAAGTGCTTTGTTATAAAAATAAAGTTAGGTTGCCAAGTCAAAGACTTTTACATGAAAGAGGTTGAATTTAACTCAGACCCTTGCTTTCCAAGTTTCAGTGTGAAAGGAAAATAAATGCCAGCACTACTGACTAGTCGGTCACTGTGACCCCACTTCAGTGCTGAACACTTTCTTGAAATAAAATTACACCTATCTTTTGTTTGAAAGACATACAGAGTCCTCTCAAATGAAGACTCTTGAGTTTCATTTTCTGAGTTTCTTCATCAGTTACTTGGATACAACTTGTTTTGAATTGTCATCACCAAGCTTGTGTGTTTTGAATGTTTGCAGCATACTGGTATGCTGGGTCTCTCATGTACAGTGTTACCAAGTTAAACTGAAGTTAAAAGTGATACATAGTTTAAAAAGTGCCTTCATGTTATGAGCTAAAAAGACATGTGTCTCTCCTTGGTGGCCTTTGATGAAGACATAGTTATAACACTGGCCTAGTCCTCTCTCCATTGTGCCCTTTCTAAAGGAACGTACTTTTTTTATATGAGAGGTCCTTTCACAAGGCAGCTTGCTGTAGGAAGCAGTTGAACAGATACCTGGAATGGGTGAGGGGAATTCCAAATTCCATTGAAGATAGCCTTCAAAGGTCTTTCTTCCCCACTCATGACCTTTTTATTTGGAAAGAAACTGCTGACTACATTCTTCTGTCATAACTTGTGAAACCAGATAGCTCTGGCACTTCTCCCTTTTTTCATTGTTGTTTCAGTGGTTCAAGACTTCAGCAGTATGTGAATTAACAGTAAGCAATTCTTAAAAGCTTATTTTAAGAATAAAATAAGAATATAAAAAGTTCAGACTTTCTATAGTCAAAAGTAGTGTCATTCATAAAATTCAGCTGGTTGTACCTGAATGCCAGTACCATTCTAATTAGGATACAGTTTTACAGAATAATCTCCAAAGGAATAGTCCTCACAAGAAGCTGATCAATGATAACTTTAATTATCAAAATTCTTTGTTTAATGCTGAAGTGCTTTTGTTAAAGGTAGAATTATTAATAGTGACCGCTGAAGAAGCCAGTATCGTTTTGTGCTTTGTTCTTTTAGAAATGTATATAAACTTAGTAAAGCCATTGACTTAAATGTTAATAATGACTTAGGTTCTAACTTTAAAAAACTGTATTTCCCCTTGCCCCAAATACTGTATTCTGAAGATACGGCCAAATTTCAGTGTGCAGTTATGTACAGTGTGAAGATTGTACAGGTCTCCTGCATTGCAGGCGGTTTCTTTTTTTTTTTTTTTTTTTTTGCAGGCGGATTCTTTATTGTCTGAGCTACCAGGGAAGCCCAAGAAAACTGGAGTGGGCAGCCTGGCCTGCTCCAGGGGGTCTTCCCGACCCAGGGATTGAACTGGGGTCTCCTGCATTGCAGGCAGATTCTTTACCAGCTGAGCTACCAGTGAAACCCTAATTATCCCTTAAGTTCTAATTTTAAAAACTGTTTCCCCTTGCCCCAAATACTGTATTCTAAAGATATGGCAAAATTTCAGTATACAGTTATGTACAATGTGAAGATTGTAAATATCTAAAACAATAATGAGTTCTAAACTGAAATTGTATTACTGTGCCAAATCCTGAACCTTCTTTTTTCAAATGAAAATACAGGAGTTCAGTATATTGTTTTTATTGGAGATAGCTTTAGATAGTATTAAAGCATCATTTTGGCGGGTAACCTTTCAGAACTTTTCCTGTGTGTTTGCCATCAAAGGAAAATTTTTTGTGTATGTTTTTTATAAAATGTATCAGTTTGTGCATGCTGCTTTTTCTTTACCTTTTAAATTGCAAATGTAGTATATGACTGCATTTTACATGTAAAAACATCAGTCTATCTTTGATTAACATTCAATCCCAATACCGTCCCTAGAAGTAACAATTGTTAACTTTCCATTTAGTCTCTTCCATGTTTTCTGTGAATGTATATATATATATATATAAAATTGCTACAAGAAATGTATAGCTTCAGTTTTTACATAGATACCTGTATATCATTTTGCAACTTTTCTACGTGGTCTCTTTGAATATAATCTCACCTAATCTTACCTGTTGATTTTTGTATAGTGTTCCACAACCTACTTAGCCTATAGTGAATGGACACTAGGGTACTTTACTGCTTTTTTTTTTTTTTTCTATTTTCAAACAGTGCTAAAAGAGTATCATCCTGTATGATTATATGGGCATGTAAGGATTTATTGTATGCTTAAGCTCTGATTGCTGAGCCAGAGTTAGGCAGTTTTAAAGAGATACTTCATTGATTAATTTTTTTTAATTTATAGGTTAAAAATTGTCATTTTTATTGTTTACGTTTAGGAAAAACCTTGACTAGTAGGTAAAGGTAAAGGTGGACATCTTTTCATACATTTGCTTTAGACACGTGAATTGCCTTCTGCCAGCACTGCTCATTTTTCCTGAATGTTGTCTTTTTCTCTCATGGCTCAGTTTCTCGTCTAGTTTGGATATCGTGTGAGTCTTCTACGTCTGTTTCCGTGTTTTCTCCCTGTTGGTCACTTGGCTTTAACTTCTGGTATCTGTTTTAACAGATGTTTTATATTTATATATAGTTAAATTAATAAATGTTTTTATGACTTTTATTTCAAAATATAGACAGAGCATGTTCTGTGTTTTCTTCTAAGTTAATTATGTATGCATCTATATCTCCATTTGGAATTAATTCTGTGAAGAGTGCAGAATACAAAGCTACTTCTCTTCAAAAGTCCAAAACTATTTGTTGAATCCATTCTTCCTGATTTGGGGCACTGTTTTATTATGTGTTAAATCCTCTAAGGCATTTAATTTTCCTAATAAATAATGCATTGTTTAAATTAGTTTTCTGGTATGTTTTCAGAAATGGTGGGAGTGATGCATTCCTAATGTTTTCCAGAAATTTCCTGGCTGGTGGTGAGCATCTTTTTGAGGTTTTGGTTTTAGTCACAGTACGTTCACAGTAGTGTTTTGAAGAGAATTACAGTTGACTCTTAAGCAAGAGGTTAGGGGTGCCACCTTTCATGCAGTCAGAGCTGAGTATAATTTAGAGTCGGCTCTCCTTACTTGGAGTTCCTCCATGTCCGTGTTTCTGCATCTGCACTATATGATCTGAATTCAGCTAACTGCATACTGTACATACTGTACATACTTGACCAAAAAAATGTATAAGTGGACCACACGCTTCAGACCTGTGCTGTGTTGTTTAAGGGCCAACCCTGCAGTAGCGTTTCTCTACTCTCTCTCCACTGTTGCAGGATTGGCCCTAAAACAAGGCAGGTCTGAACTGTTTGGTCTGCTTACTCTTGGGCTTCCCTTGTGGCTCAGCTGGTAAAGAATCCGCCTGCAGTGCGGGAGATCTGGGTTAGATCCCTGGGTTTGGAAGATCCCCTGGAGAAGGGAAAGGGTGCCCACTCCAGTGTTCTGACCTGGAGAACTCCATGGGCTGTACAGTCCATGGGGTCACAAAGAGAAACAACTGAGCAACTTTCACTTTTCACTTGAAAACACTCTGTATTTTCATTAAACCAGGAGTGGTATTCTCTTAATTTAATAAGAGTTCTTTATATAGTTATACATTTTTTGACAGATTTAATTTGGGGGATTTTATTTTCATTGCTATAGTGAAATTTGTCTTTTTTCTAATGTATTTCATAATTGATTATTGCTGTCCTAGTAAAAGCAATTCGCTTTTTATACAGTGATCGTTTATGACACTGCAGAACTCTTAAAAGTTTGTCAGTATAGATTTAGGAGATCGAAGAGAATCCCGTCTTCTGCATTTGATGAGCCTTTGTTTTTTTATCCAGTATTGATATTTCAGGGCTTGCCAGGTGGTAAAGTGATGAAGAACTTGCTTGTCAATGCAGGAGATGCAAAAAACACGGATTCCTTCCCTGGGTCAGGAGGATCCCCTGGTGTAGCGAATGGTAACCTGCTCCAGTATTCTTGCCTGGAAAATTCCACAGGTAGAGGAGCCTGGTGGGCTACAGTCCATGGGATCACAAAGAGTGTGACATGACTGAGTGGACACAAACATTCACGTTTCACTGTTGAGGTCCTTTAATGGACGGGAACCTGGGGGTCTGGAGTCAACCGATAAGAAAGTAAAGGAGAGAGAGAGGCTGATATTCCTTGGTTTATGCAGAAAGCCAGTGAAGCTCCTGCATGGGGCTTGCTCTGTTCATGAAGGCCTCAGGCACCCTCTTGATGGGGTGAAGGTGCAGAACGCCTTCTCAAGAGGGTCTTAGAAGCCCCAGCAGGAAAGTGAACTCAGCCTCTGTGCTCCAGGGGATCAGCCTGAAAGAAAAAGACACGGGGAACAGAGCTCTGATGGAGCAAAGGTGTTTAATGGTGTGGGCATGTGTACTGTCTTACGAGGAGATGTCAATGCATCTCCTGCATTGACCAGCAAGTTCTTCATCACTTTACCATCTATTCTAAGCTATGGTTTTTCCACTAGTCATGTGAACGAGGTGGTTCTCGGCAAAGATGAAAACAAAACAGGTGATCCATATTAAAGAGAGAGTTGCAAACAATCACTTCTACCTTATGGTTCACAAGAAGGAAGAGGGTACTTATTACCATATAAAAAACCTAATGAAGGAAATGCCTGGATTCCTCAGCCCCCTAGAGAGGCTTGCCTCTCCTCTTAATTCCTGAGTATTCAGGAATTAATGAGGGACAGAATCCCGATAGATCCAGAAGAGCACAGAGGAAGCCTCCTGGTAAATGCTTCCTGACATCCACGTAGTTGTTTTAGTTAGCATTGCTTTAGC
Organism: Raphicerus campestris; assembly: GCA_006410735.1. Classification (NCBI taxonomy): domain Eukaryota; kingdom Metazoa; phylum Chordata; class Mammalia; order Artiodactyla; family Bovidae; genus Raphicerus; species Raphicerus campestris. The sequence continues at coordinate 468,915 of SJYW01031844.1, read as the reverse complement.
AGTGCAGCCCAGAATGTTGGATACTAGCAGTGCTGGAGATTTCGTGTTTGTGTAGTTACTGGCAAGTGGAAGTGCTTTTCGTGTTCCACCATTAAGGATAATGTATTCTCTGAATTTCTGGCAGATAGTCTTGGTTAAGTTCTGCTACTTAAAAATATGTAGACTAGAGGTAAATATTACATGATTATACAGTAGAAATGACAGATAGATTCAAGGGATTATATACGATAGACTGCCTGAAGAACTATGGATGTAGGTTTGAGACATTTTACCCGAGGCAGTGATCACGACCATCCCCAAGCAAAAGAAATGCAAAAAGGCAAAATGGTTGTCTGAGGAGGCCATACAAATAGCTTAGCAAAGAAGAGACGCTAAAGGCAAAGGAGAAAAGGAAAGGTAACACCCACTAGGAGAGAGAAGAAAGCCTTCTTCAGTGATCAGTACAAAGAAATAGAGGAAAATAATAGAATGGGAAAGACTAGATATCTCTGTAAGAAAATTAGAGATACAAAAGGAACATTCATGTAAAGATGGGCTTGATAAAGGACAGAAATGGTACGGACCTAACAAGCAGAAGATACTAAGAAGAGGTGACAAGAATACAGAAGAACTGTACAAAAAGGATCTTCACACCCAGATAATCATGATGGTGTGCTCACTCACCCAGAGCCAGGCATCCTGGAATGTGAAGTCAGGTGGGCCTGAGGAAGCATCACTACAAAAGCTAGTGGAGGTGAGGGAATTCCAGTTGAGCTATTTCCTAAAAGATGAAGCTGTGAAAGTGTTGCACTCAATGTGCCAGCAAATTTGGAGAACTCAGCAGTGGCCACAGGACTGGAAAAGGTCAGTTTTTGTGCCAGTCCCAAAGAAAGGCAATGCCAGAGAATGCTCAAACTACCGCACAATTGCACTCATCTCACACACTAGCAAAGTAATGCTCAAAATTCTCCAAGCCAGGCTTCAACAACACGTGAACTGTGAACTTCCAGATGTTCAAGCTGGTTTTAGAAAAGGCAGAAGAACCAGAGATCAAATTGCTAACATCTGCTGGATCATGGAAAAAGCAAGAGAGTTCCAGAAAAACTTCTATTTCTGCTTTATTGACTATGCCAAAGCTTTTGACTGTGTGGATCAAAACAAACTGTGGAAAATCTTCAAGACCTGGGAATAACCAGACCATCTGACCTGCCTCTTGAGAAATCTGTATGCAGGTCAGGAAACAACAGTTACTACTGGACATGGAACAACAGACTGGTTCCAAATTGGGAAAGGAATACATCAAGGATATATATTGTCACCTTGCCTATTTAACTTATATGCAGAGTACATCATGAGAAACGCTGGGCTGGAAGAAGCACAAGCTGGAATCAAGATTACTGGGAGAAATATCAATAACCTCAGATATGCAGATGACACCACCCTTATGGCAGAAAGTGAAGAACTAAAGAGCCTCTTGATGAAAGTGAAAGAGGAAAGTGAAAATGTTGACTTAAAGCTCAACATTCAGAAAACTAGGGTCATGACATCTGGTCCCATCACTTCATGGAAAATAGGTGGGGACACAGTGGCTGACTATTTTGGGGGGCTCCAAAATTACTGCAGATGGTGACAGCAGACATGAAGTTAAGACACTTACTCCTTGGAAGAAAAGTTATGACCAA
>SJYW01031844.1:445823-464795 GCA_006410735.1 Raphicerus campestris | reverse complement strand
AAAAGATGTCCTTTTCATTATAGGGGACTGGAATGCAAAAGTAGGAAGTCAAGAAACACCTGGAGTAACAGGCAAATTTGGCCTTGGAGTACACAATGAAGCAGGGCAAAGGCGGATAGTTTTGCTAAGAGAACACACTGGTCATAGCAAACACTCTCTTCCAACAACACATGAGAAGACTCTACACATGGACATCACCAGATGGTCAACACTGAAATCAGACTGACTATATTCTTTGCAGCCAAAGATGGAGAAGTCCTATATAATCAGCAAAAACAAGGCTGGGAGCTGACTGTGGCTCAGATCATGAACTCCTTATTGCCAAATTCAGACTTAAATTGAAGAAAGTGGGAAAACCACTAGCTCATTCGGGTATGAACTAAATCAAATCCCTTATGACTATACAGTAGAAGTGAGAGATAGATTTAAGGTACTAGATCTGATAGATAGAGTGCCTGATGAACTATGGATGGAGGTTCCTGACACTATACAGGAGATAGGGATCAAGACCATCCCCAAGAAAAAGAAATGCAAAAAGGCAAAATGGTTGTCTGAGGAGCTGTGAAAAGAAGAGAAGCGAAAAGCAAAGGAAAAAAGCAAAGGTATACCCATTTGAATGCAGACTTCCAAAGAACAGCAAGGAGAGATAAGAAAGCTTTCCTCTGTGATCAATGCAAAGAAATAGATGAAAACAACAGAATGGGAAAGACTGGAGATCTCTTCAAGAAAATTAGAGATACCAAGGAAACATTTCATGCAAAGATGGGCTCAATAAAGGACAGACATGATATGGACCTAACAGAAGCAGAAGATATTAAGAAGAGGTGGCAAGAATACACAGAAGAACTGTAAAAAAAGATCTTCATGATCCAGATAATCATGATGGTATGATCACACATCTAGAGCCTTCATATCCTGGAATGTGAAGTCAAGAAGGCCTTAGGAAGCATCACTACAAACAAAGCTAGTGGAGATAACGGAATTCCAGTTGAGCTGTTTCAAATCCTGAAAGATGATGCTGTCAAAGTGCTGTACTCAATATGCCAGCAAATATGGAAAACTCAGAAGTGCCCACAGGACTGGAAAAGATCAGTTTTCATTCCAATACCAAAGAAAGGCAATGTCAAAGAATGCTCAAACTACTGCACAATTGCACTCATCTCACATGCTAGTAAAGTAATGCTTAAAATTCTCCAAGCCAGTCCTCAGCAATACATGAACTGTGAACTTCCAGATGTTCAAGCTGGTTTTAGAAAAGGCAAAGGAACCAGAGATCAAATTGCCAACATCCACTGGATCACTGAGAAAGCAAGAGAGTTCCAGAAAAATATCTATTTCTGCTTTACTGACTATGCTAAAGCCATTGACTGTGTGGATCACAATAAACTGTGGAAAATTCTGAAAGAGATAGGAATACCAGAACACCTGACCTGCCTCTTGAGAAACCTGTATGCAGGTCAGGTAGCAACAGNGAGACAGACAATAAACTGTGGAAAATTCTGAAAGAGATAGGAATACCAGAACACCTGACCTGCCTCTTGAGAAACCTGTATGCAGGTCAGGTAGCAACAGTTAGAACTGGACATGGAACAACAGACTGGTTCCAAATAGGACAAGGAGTATGTCAAGGCTTTATATTGTCACCCTGCTTATTTAACTTATATAAAGAGTACATCATGAGAAACGCTGAGCTAGAGGAAGCATAAGCTGGAACCAAGATTCCTAGGAGAAATATCAATAACCTAAGATATGCAGATGACACCACCCTTATGGCAGAAAGTGAAGAAGAACTAAAGAGCTTCTTAATGAAAGTGAAAGAGGAGAGTGAAAAAGTTGGCTTAAAGCTCAGCATTCAGAAAACTAAGATCATGGCATCCAGTCCCATCTCTTCATGGCAAACAGATAGGGAAACAGTGGAAACAGTTCTGACTATTTTTCTGGGCTTCAAAATTACTGCAGATGGTGACTGCAGCCATGAAATTAAAAGGTGCTTACTCCTTGGAAAGAAAGTTATGACCAACCTAGACAGCATATTCAAAAGCAGAAACATTACTTTGTCAACAAAGGTCCATCTAGTAATGGTGGTGATGGTGAAATCGCTCAGTAATGTCCAACTCTTTGCGACCCCATGGACTGTAGCCTACCAGGCTCCTTCATCCATGGAATTCTCCAGGTAAGAATACTGGAGTGGGTTGCCATTTCCTTCTCCAGGGGATGTTCCCGACCCATCTAGTAAAGGCTATGGTTTCTCCAGTAGTCATGTATGGATGTGAGAGTTGGACTGTGAAGAAAGCTGAGTGCTGAAGAATTGATTCTTTTGAACTGTGGTGTTGGAGAAGATTCTTGACAGTCCCTTGGGCTGCAAGGAGATCCAACCAGTCCATCCTAAAGGAGATCAGTGCTGGACGTTCATTGGAAGGACTGATGTTCAAGCGAAACTCCAATACTTTGGCCATCTGATGCGAAGAGCTGACTCATTTGAAGAGATCCTAATGCTGGGAAAGATTGAGGGCAGGACAAGAAGGGGACGACAGAAGAAGAGATGGTTGGATGACATCACCAACTCAACTGACATGAGTTTGGGTGAACTCCGGGAGTTGATGATGGACAGGGAGGCCTGGTGTGCTGCGGTTCATGGGGTCGCAGAGTCGGACACAACTGAGCACCTGAACTGAACTGAATCACAGATTCTAACCAAACTGTTGCCCAATATATTTTATATATCATATTACTAATTACACTATTTTCAAACTCAAACACTCTTGTGATCCCAAGAATTTGAGCCCATCAGGCTCCCCTGTCCATGGGATTTGCCAGCAAGAATACTGAGGTGGGCTGCCATTTCCTTCTCCAGGGGATCTTCCCGACCCAAGACCGGACCAAGGCTCCTGCACTGCAAGCAATTCTTTACTGCTGAGCCACCAGGGAAACCCTGCCTGGTTTTTACTATTAATATCTCAAACTTACTCCACAAAGTGAACACACTGAATTCCGTCAGATCATGTTATGGGGGTGCACTTATAGTTCTGTGATCTTATCATGTATATTATCAGGGTTGCACTCTCTTTTGTTACTTATAGTGTGACAAGCAGAAGAAGGGAACAGACAATGAAATATACCAGAAAAATCCATCATCTAAAAGGGAACTGACACAGCCTGGCAGCACAAGCAAGTTTCCTCACAAAAAAAAGCATCTTGGCCTTGTTATATACACACATTTTATACTGTTTCTTCTACAATCATTTTCCCAGAAGGGAACAGTGTAGTGTGTATAATGGTGAAGACCTGAAATTCTGGGATCAGACTGGTTTCAAATTCTGACTCCACCACCCTAGGTGAGCGACCAGTCAAGGAGGTAAACTGTTCTGAGCCTCCTTTTTCCATACTGATAGGCAGGGATAACAGCCATGCCTTCATTCTCAATGTGGACTCAAGTAAGATGTGTGAGCACTATGCCAGCCCATAACTTTATATGTTTAGACTTTATGATAATTATTATTAGAGATATTGATTCCTAGCCTTTAGATTCAGTATACATATTTGGATCCATACATCATCATTTAACTACTTTTTTCATTATCAGGCTATATATGTATGTGTATATATCTATACATATATATTTAAAAACTATGTGTGGTTATTAAAGGACTTTGTTCAACATAACAAATACAAAATGATGAAAGGCTAATTTTGAATATGGGGTCCTAGGAAAGAATGAATTCCTGGGATGGACTGACGCTTAGCAAGAGAAAAAGACCAAATACTGCAGTGCTCCTCTGGGGACATACTTAATCTAAATAAAAGTGCGTTCATGATGCATCTATTAATTCCAAATTATTAGCTGATGAAAAGCAACAATCTTGTCAGTGAAATGCCCCTCCTCTCTGTGCAGTATCCAATCTTCTGCCCATCTCCCATTTTCTTTCTACATCTTTAGGTTTTGGCAATATACTAAGTTCATTAATTTAAGCAAATCCCAATTCCAAACTTAACACCAGATTGCTAAGGAAATGTTCACGTCTCTTCAAATATGAGGGAGAAAAACAGATGAGTCTATCTCTCCCAGGCTGTACAAGCCAGTTTACTTTAGTCAGACAACTTGCTAATTGAATGGTCTGGAAATACTGAAATTACTTCCCAGTCCAGGCAACTGAAGTAGTGTAAAGTTACCCAGAGGTGTGCAGTTAACACTTACAAATGCATTTTAACACTCTGATATATGAACAAACACCATTTTAGTGAAGTTTCCGAGTAACAGAAGGCTGCCTTTTAAGTCAAGCCTGAGTAAACAAAATCGGCTTTAGATCAGTAAGACTTAAAAGTGTACATTTTATATTTCCGTTATATAGGAAAGGAATTGAAGGCAGACACTTTTAACCAAACTAAAACCTAGTATATTATTATTGGAAGAAAACAATCACACGCTAATACAGAAAACAGAGTATGCATGCTATTGAAGTTTGGAGATTTAAATTTTGAGAAAGTACCTCATCAGCACCATCTGATGCCAAATAATCTGAAACAGACAAGTGTAGTCTGATTCACTCACTCATTAGTCCCATTTTCTTTTCAAATTCTACCAGGGATTGCTAATGACAGAAAGGGCCTCGGTCACATGCGTGGAGAAAAAATAAAACCTAGCCTCTGTCTCCTCTTCTGCTAACAACCAGGAATGAGCTTACAAAGTTGACATTTCTTTTCCATAACGGTGCATAAGTTATGATCATACATAACACACTACAAAGAACCTGATGGTCATAGAAGCATATCTTTTATTATTTTCATTGAAATTTAAGCTAAATCAAGAGAGAGAGAACATATGCCTTAAAGGATTTTTAAACTACTAAAAGGTCATATGTAACGATTTTATTACTTCTACAATAATTTTCCTCACAGTAAAAGAAGAACCTATAGGGAATTCCCTGTCATTTCCGTGGTTAGGACTCTGCGCTTTCACTGCTGAGGGCCTGGGTTCAATCCCCAGTCAGGGAATTAAGTTTCCACGAGCTGTATGGTATAGTGAAAAATAATAAAATAAAAAAGAAGAATACACAGAGTGTTTCAGGGATACAAACTTGGTCTCTTATATTGTTAGCAGAACCTCTGTCAGACAGAAAGTTAGCCATGAGCCACTAGAGGCATCCAAGTCAGCTGCCATATTCAAAAGCCATTAACCAATGCTGCCCCAAACACCACATCAGTACTCTAAAACGGTCAGGGGACCGGAAAAATCCCCCACTGGCCAACTGGAAGGATTTGTGCCCCATTCTGGTACTCACGCATGCCTCACACTAGCTATCATGTCCTTAGATAAACTTTGTTTCATTGGGCTCCTTAAATGTTCATAAATATTCTATGAATACATATATCTAATTTTAATAAGCTGAATTATAGGAAGAACATGCACATTACAGCCTCTGGTTATAAAACCTGCAGCTGTCAATTAAGACTGTCAATCAATGACCAGCAGGATTAAAAACTCTACCCCTCAGCACTCTGTGCCGCTGCCTCCCTAGGCCTTGGCCCACCTCTCTCTTGAGGTATTTTCTCCATTCTCTCTTAATCTTCAACAAACTCCCTTGCAGCAGGTGAGAACTCAAGATTCTTCTTTGCTTTTTTACCAAGAACCAAGGCCCATGGAAGACGGGTCTCCTTCCTCTCTTCCACTAACATCTCTTGCAAATAGCTCAGAGAAAGTTCCAGACTCCATGCTCCTTTCATGGCTGACTGTGGATAAGCTGTCCCTGGTTTTCAAGGCATGTACAGATGAGCTGAACACAAGCATAGGTGACCCATACCTTGAACTTGACACTTTCTGAAATCCAATCAAGGGCATTTTGGGGGCAGGAGGAGAAGGGGACGACAGAGAATGAGATGGCTGGATGGCATCAGTGACTCGATGGACGTGAGTCTGAGTGAACTCTGGGGGTTGGTGATGGACAGGGGGGCCTGGTGTGCTGTGATTCATGGGGTCACAAAGAGTCGGACATGACTGAGCAACTGAACTGAACTGAACTGAACCGTAAGCTACTTGCCAGAATTGCTTTAAAAATATGTTTTCTAATATGGGAGACTAACGTGATCAAAAAAAATTTTTAAAGGTCCCAGAAATATACTGCATTATTACTACTTCCTATATGCTGCATATAAATCACTCACTGGATACAAAAAATGTATATCCCCACTTAAGGCAGAACCACACTGCTCTGCTGACATTTGCTTGCATCCATTGGTGGTGCTTTGTAATGGTTCATTTACCTGGCAAACTAGGTGACAGGCATTAGGCCTATAGACGATTCGGCATCAAACTCACAATCCAAGAACCTTACCTACCATTGTTTACCTTCTATACACTCTCCTCCTTTAATAAAATAAGTTAATTAAAGAAAATAAACAGATATTCTTTTCTGGCTCTAAGCATGGACAGCTGTGAACACCAAAGAGGTAAGGTACTTCTCTCGCTGCAGTCATGCTGTTCAAAATATTGTTTTATGTGTGGAACAACATTGCTGTAAGACGTTTGGAAGCCAAGTAAAATCACAGAAGTAAGGGAATTTGTAACAGTCTGTTTTGGTTTAAGCAAAAGAAGATTGAGCTCTCCCATGAAGCAAGCAACATGACACCTTCTAGCATTAGAAATAGCCTTTTGGATGGCTAAAGACAGAAAGAGAGGCAATGGAGTGGGGATCAAAGCTATCTCCCTGTACACTACAGATAATCTTTTTTCCTCCTTTCCTTCAACAGCAAGATTGAAGGAAAGGGCTAAAGTAGAGGGAGAAGGGGGAAAGGAAATCATCCTAATCCAGAATTGTAAAGGAAGGAAGCGGCCTTTGATCTCCACAGGATGGCAACTTTATTGGCTATGCATAAGCAGTTTCCAACCAGCTGATCAACCAGGTATTAACACAACACCCTTCCATGATCAGTAACCATGAAGTGAGTCATCTGTGAACAGCAGTCAAGCAGAAGGCTCATCTGCTACTAAATGACCACCAGCCCATGCCCAACCCAGAGAGGAAAAGGCAACCCCAGGGGAAATGACTGCTTCTCCACAGGCTCTTCCCTGATAAGCACCAATTATTTGCCTTAGGACTCAGAACAAAATCTTTCCTCAAGTGTGCATGAAGGAAGATGGCATTCATTTTTTAAAATACAACTTGGAATTGTGTGTTTCCACATCACCAGAAGTCATTGTTGACTTCTGTTCAGTCTCTACTTTTAAGCATGCCAGAAAATGCAGACATTATAAAGGCTGGATGCGAGTTGACTGAAGGTAAAGAATCACTGTCTTATCTGATGATCTAAAAATATGAATATCGTTTACTTAATGGCAGGATAAGAAAAGCCTCCCTTCCAAATTCTCAAGTGTTCAAACCACAGTCTTGTTTGGGTGGATTTGGTGGATGTGCTTTAAAATTAAACAATGACTGAACTATAATCTTTCTTCTTTTAAATCCTTCATTTCTCTCTTTCAACTCGGAAAGTGCACAGTGGTTAAGGGTTTTGGAATCAACTTTGTTCAAATCCCCTCTCATCTGTATCTCCTAAACATCTCTATGATGTTATAACTACTAAAAAAAACTATAAAACACAGATAAAGTAATATTTTACTGATAATAGCACCTACATCACAGGGTTCTTACAAGCATTAAACAAGATAATGGTGAATGTTCAACAAATGATAGTCATATCTTCATAGCAACGGTAGTAGTCATCATCATAAAGTTTCTTAGGGCACCCCAGAATTTGAACATGATCTCGGTTTTTTAATTATTATTATTTCTTTCTTTCGCTCTATTGGTCTCCTGTAAGCAAAAACACTGTGATACTGAAGGTAACTACTTAGCTTTTTACTCCACTAAATAAACTGAGGCAATCAACATTCTAAAGTCTTATTAAATTAGCAGCTTTAAAAAAATTATATGAATTCTTTAAAGATTTAGACTACTCCTTTGTTTCCAAATAATTTCATCTTCCAAACTACTCAGTTTTTAAAAACAGTCTAGCTCTTTATATAGTTGTTAAACATACAGCATATACCTTGAGATCAATTTTTCAAGAGTCCACTTTTCGGATTTGCTTTTTGTCCAATGTGTGGTCAGAGGGGTGCACTCAGATTTGTCTGCTCTATCTACTGCCACTCCTCCTCCTATAGCTTAAAACTTAATTATAAATTAATTCTGAATCTGGTTCTTCTACTGTACTTCTCTAGACTTCTGCTTCTACTGTATTTTTTTTCCTTTCTTATTACCAAATTTCTTAATTTACTTAAGATTACCTAAGGTCTAATTTTTGAGTAAAATTTTTATTTCCTTGTGTTTTTTCCATAAGAAATCAAGCATTCAAGACAGCTGTACTTTTGTTTTCAGAAGTAAACATTTTTCAAAAGCCAGAAATTAGCATGAGCATTACTCTAGCATCTCTTATAAACACAGAAAATGAAACATACTCAACTATTTACAATCTTCATTGGCAAGCTATTATTCTAAATTCCCCAGCCAATTTTATACCTCTTGCCCAGTATTTTAAATTGTACCTACTCCATGTAAAATAAATAAACAAACAAATAACTGTGATTACAGGTTTGAAGTTTAGTGTTTCGTATCACTAATTCACACAAGAATATTTCATTTGTCACAGTGAAGACTAAAGGAAAATTTCAGATAAGCTTACTGTTCTAAAACATTTTAATTTCAATTATCTCGTGTATTAGAGGGCCCATTATCGAGAAATCGTATGCTTTAAAAGATGTCACAGTGTTCAGGCAAGTATATTTAAAAGCTAACAAGTATATTTTAAAATAAGGAATTACCAGAATTGCCAAAGAATCTTCCAGTTAGAGAGAGAGACCATAAACCCAGATAAGTGGATTACGGAGTGAAACTTTCCCCAAAAATTTCCCTCCCAATAAGAGAAAAAGACTCTCCCCAACTCCCCCAAAAGCAGAAAGACAGGACTAGTGAATTTCCACTTCATTTGAGGTTCAGATCTCATCATAAGTCTGAACTGAAATTCAATCACTTTTTTCACTAAAAACAGGTTTTAGCAAATGGAGTTGAGAGGAAGTCCATAAAGAAGGAAACAATGTTTAGAATCAGGTCCTGAGAGATCACACAGGCTAGTTTTTTTTTTTTCCCCCAGTGCTATTTCATCTGCTCCCCTCACCAAAAGTCTACCTCTCCATAGAAAAGGAATGAGGTATACAAACACAAAAGAAACTCACTATAAAAAAGTATTTCTAAAGAAATACTTTTTTTTTTTTAATCTTAGTTTCCTAGAATAAAAAGTTATATATTGTAGCATTAGTGTAATAAAAGGTACAAAAAGCAAACATACACTATTTGATGTTAAGTATGATATCAACACATCAACATGAAGTGTATAATCTGTTTGAAGAAAACTATTGGACTTTGTTAACCTGGCAGCCAGGTTAAAAAAAAAAAAGAAAGAAAGAAAGAACTGACAACCAATAGATGCTTTACAGGTTAAATCTTGTTGAAGGTACCTTAGCCCCTCGGTACACTTTGATTTATTTAAACTCACCACATTTCTCTTAAATACACTCCATTAACAAGTGATAGACTGTGATCTTAGGCTTGAGGCAAGATATGAAACACAATCTTTCAAGAACTTCATTCATTCCCTGTCCAGGTGTCTTGAGCACGCCCAACTCGACTTACTTATCTGAGTTTTGTGAAGGTTTACTCAAATCAATAGGATGGCTTTAGAATAGCACACACTCATGAACTCTCAGCAGACCAATACTTTGGCCTCCCCCAAGTTCAAATGCACAGCAGGAGTTAAAGTCAGCTGAAGAGCTAGGAACAGCTTCAGGTTAAATATGAGAGAGCATCTGACAAGGACACAACTCTGACCCTGCCAACAAAGTAGATGACCAAACCTATTAGAAAATTTAAGACTTATGAAAATCATCAGTGACTTCAGTGGAAAATTAACTTAGAAAAACAAAGCCAGAAATCATTTCAGGACTAAATGATTTATATCTATTTAAACTACAAATCTCAGATACTAGGTACTACTCATCAAATTACAAAATCTGAGAGGACAGTACACACATTTCAAGATATTTCTCCAAGTGAAGACAGAGAATTCGCAAGCTGACGTGACCAGCTTTCAGTGATACCCTATTAGTGTGACCCTATCTTTAATCTACAGCCATGATAAAATGTCCCAACATATACAAACTCAGCTCAAACAGTGACTAATGACCATTAATCCTCCTATCTTCAGTAATCTGGCTCTCCAGTCATTTATCACACTGACACTTCACTTTACACACGTGAATAAACTTTAACTGAGAAGGTGAATCAACAAAAACCTCAAAGGTATCTGAAGCTGTAAATTAAACTAGGGGGAGACGGAGCAAAGACAGACAAATAGAGAGATCAGATCTGAATGTTTCTGATTTGCATCCTCACCAGGTCGTGAGGGTGGGGAACTTTTCAATCATTCAGACCTGCAAACTAAGAAGAAAAAAAAAACTACAGTAGAGAAAGGGGAAACTGAAGTAAGAAGAGGTGGCCCCAAAGGGTTGGTTTCATCTATCCATCTTCCACCATGACATATATGAAAACTTCAGTTTTTTGTTTTCTTCAAAAGAGTAATAATTTAATGAATTCCTCATTTAGTTTCATTGCAAAGGTTCCTTTTATTCAGAAAGCATATCTCGTGGGCTGAAACTATTTTAAGGGTTTATTCGCTATCATTTGGCTGATGTATGTTTTTCTTTTACATATTTCCTTAAGTAAAATCCTTCTTCAAAATATAAACTATAGTCATAGACCACAAAAATCTCAAGCCAGCCTTTCAAAACTGTTTCATAATCACGGAAACTGAGTGACTCTAACCTACAGGCCTTGATGCAACTTGAAGCTCTGTACAGGACTTATAAAAAAATTCCCTGAGGTGCAGTGCGCGCGCGCATGTATATATATGTGTGTGTATGTGTGTGTGTGTGTGTGTGTGTGTGTGTGTGTGTGTGGTGCAGTTTGACTGTGTGTGTGGTGTGTTTTAAGGCTTGAAATCGGATCCTTGATTGAAACCAGAATCTACCAAAAAGAAAGAAAGAAAAGTTGAGTCGTGGCTCTGTTCCCCCATACTAAAAGTTTCTTAGGGAGTGTCAGAAAACTATTGGCAAGTGTAGGTGTATTGTACACTCTTAAGGTCACACGTACCCCCACTGCAGCATCCTTCCAACGGTTCATATGAAGAGTTTCCATACTAAATGAATGCCCCAAATTCTAAACCCAGCCTTCAGTTTTCCCTTGCCAATGAATATTCCCAGGCAAGTGTTCCCTTTCGGATACTTGCAACCGCCTGTTTCCCTTCTAAACTCAGCCAGCCAAAGTGGCTAGTTTATATCCTACCGTAAGAAGAAGTTATTTCCTGAAGTTTCTTCAGCATCGAATTTAATTACAGACTTTGGTTACATAAAACAACTACTAATAACCCGTTTGCTCGGAAGAGGAGGAGCGAATAGCACAACCAGGTTCAGGAATCCTGACGGGTTTCTGGGCTACCGCTCCCCGGGCGCACAGCTCCCTTCCCCAGGGACGCGGCCGAGCCAACGGACTGACTTTGGCTCATCCTCAGGGCCCAAGCTCACCGCCACCCGCTGTCTCTTCCACCCCGCGCTCAGACGTGCGTTTGCCCGGAGAGATCTGGGCGTGCCTCGAACTTGGCAAAAGGCCTAGGTCTGCAAAAAGGCTTGGAGGGTCTTGGGGGATGGGGGAGTAAGGACAGCACAAAGTACCATCTAAGAACCCTTTCGTCTAAAACTCCTGCCAGGGGTCGGGCCCCTCCGGCCTTGGAAGGAGGCAGAGGTCGCCAAAATTCAGCTCGGGGTTGATTCGGGAAAGTGGAGAGAAGGCGTGCAAGGGGGGAATGAAGGGTGAAGAAAGACGACGCGGGGTTACCTGAACAGAGACATATGAATCCAAAGAGGTAAAAGTGAGCAGGCTCCGCGATCATTGTCCTTGGGTGGATCCTGCATACAGTCTCATGCCAAGAGGAGGGGGTAAAAATGAGGTCCCCAAATTTATGAAGCCACACACCACACACACTACACACAAAGGCTTAATATAAGCAACGTGGGTCAATCCGCCAGGACTTTTCAGGACAATTACGGGTCCACCTTTCCGGACGCTTGTCAATATCTCAGAGCCCTTTGCAGACTGAGGATTCCAAGATTTGCCTTCTCTGGCGCCAGGGTTTCCGAGGCGGCTCGGCCACTTCCAAGGACCATCCAAAGCGAACAACAAAGAGCCGAAGCAGAAGAGCAGTTGTGCGGTTTCCTTCCTCCGCGATCTCTCCAAGCCTCCCGGCGTGCGCCCCCACACTGTGCGCCCGAGCGCCGCGGCGAGGGCCGGCGCGGCGGCAAAGTTGGGGTGTGTGAACGGATTAGGGCGAGCCGAAAAGTGCTTCTCCGTCTATCGGCGAGCCCAGTCAACAGCTGGCCACCCGCGCCGGCGGCAAAGGCAGCGGCAGCACTTCTGGAGAACAGGCACAGGGTGCCGGGGGTGTGCCTGGGTGACTCCGCGCGCTGGGGGCGAGCAAGGGGGCGGTGCGGCGACAGCAGTTCCCTGGGCGGGCCCTTGTTCCCATCACTTGGGGGATGCGGAGGGCACCGAGGACGGCAGCCGGTCCGCGGACACACTCACGCCTCCCGGGCGCTCCCAGCCCAGAGCTGCGCTCACCATCCCTCAGACCCCTCGCCGCTGGGGCGTGCGCGCAAAGCACCCCGAACTCTCCGCGGCTGGGACCCTGGAGCCCAAAGTTCCAAGCGGCGGCTACCCGCAGCCCAGGCTCGTGGTAGCGGCAGAGAAGCAGCTCCCGGACCTCCCCGGGGTAGCGGAGAGGGGCAAGGAGCGTGCCGCTGCGGGTGGGAGTGACGGCCGCCGCGGCTCACCCGAGCTCCGCCGGGAGCAGCAGCGTCTGAAGTTTCTGCTCTCACGCGGCCCCTTCTCTGGCTCGGTCGTTTGTGGGTTTCCCCCACCTTCCCCGCGGCTCCCAGTTTCCTCCCTCTCTTTCCCGGCCCGAGAACACTTAAAGGGGCCGCGCGGTCCTTTCCATGCGTCAGGTTACACTCTCCAGACGCCTCCCTGGCAAGTTCTGCTTGTTAATATTTCCATCCACGAGCCAGGGTGCCCGACTGCGCCCTCAGGTGCGAAATCAAATTGCTCAGGATCACAAATCCGAGCGAATGGGAACTTGGCTTGTTTCTCTTGCCACCCCTGGCTCCCCTGCACCTTTCTCCAAATGGAACCTCCCAGCCAAAGACTTCAAAAATCCTCCGGTCCAGCTTAACCTCTTCCCTACCGCTTCCAGGAGTTGGATGAACTCTCAGATAACTCTGTCTTCACCCTTCCCTATTCCCATTAAAAAAGAAAAAAAAAAAAAAAAATCAAATATGGGCAAACGAACCTTTGGGATAGGAAGCAGGGAAATAACTACGTNCATGCACCCTTATTCCTAGCAATAACAAAATACTGACTGTCATGCAGATAAAAACACACTCATTCTTTCCCCTAAATAGAGAAATAATTATCTATCAGTTGAAAATGACTTTAAGATTAAGCAACAGAAAATCCCAACTAATCATGATTTGTAACAAATGGGGACTTTTCTCATACATCAAAATGTGTAGAGATAGGCCATTTTTCCACATTGGTTCCATTATTCAGTGATGTAAAGGATATATTTTTTCTCCCCAATATCAAGCTCTCAGCATTTAATAGAATGAATATACATAAAAGTAGAAGGATATAGCAGAACTGAGGGCTTCCCTGGCAGCTCAGGCAGTAAGGAATTCACCTGCAATGCAGGAGACCTGGGTTCAATCCCTGGGTTGGGAAGATACCCTGGAGGAGGGCATGGCAACCCCCTCTAGTATTCTTGCCTGGAGAGTCCTTGTAGACTGAGAAGCCTGGCAGCTACAGGCCATGAGGTTGCACAATCAGATACAACTGAGCGACTAAGTACAGCACACAGTAGAAGTGAAAGCCACTTTGAACCAATTCAACGTAAGATTACACAATTTTCACAGAACAGGAGGATACAAATTCTATTCTAAGTTCCCATAGACTATAAACCAGGAGACACTGGAGTGTAGGCAGGGACAGAAAACAAGGTGCAAAAGTTCATGATCTAAAAGTATTGGAATCATATGGTGTCTATTTTCTTATCACTATGGAATTGAAAGGTTGTTGAATCATGACACCAGGATTCTTGGCCCTGAAGGAGAAGAATTCAATCCAGGGCTAGAGATGAGGCTTGATCGCTCAAAGCTTTTGTGTAATAAAGTTTTATTAAAGTATAAAGGAGATTGAGAAAGCTTCTGACTTAGGCATCAGAAGGGGGCAGAAAGAGTACCCCCCTGCTAGTCTTCAGCTGAATGTTATATAGTCACTGTTGCTGCTGCTGCTGCTGCTAAGTCGTTTCAGTCGTGTCCGACTCTGTGCGACCCCATAGATGGCAGCCCGCCAGGCTGNGGGCAGAAAGAGTACCCCCCTGCTAGTCTTCAGCTGAATGTTATATAGTCACTGTTGCTGCTGCTGCTGCTGCTAAGTCGTTTCAGTCGTGTCCGACTCTGTGCGACCCCATAGATGGCAGCCCGCCAGGCTGCCCTGTCCCTGGGGTTCTCCAGGCAAGAATACTGGAGTGGGTTGCCATTTCCTTCTCCAATGCATGAAAGTGAAAAGTGAAAGTGAAGTCTCTCAGTCGTGTCTGACTCTTCGCGACCCCATGGACTGCAGCCCATCAGGCTCCTCCATCCATGGGATTTTCCAGGCAAGAGTACTGGAGTTGGTTGCCATTGCCTTCTAGCAGTCTGTTAATGAAAGAAAGAAATGTCTTAAAACTCAGAATGGCACCAGGCCTCTCACCCATAAGATGCATTTTGGGATAATCTTGGCACCAAATGGTTCATCCTGGGCCATTAAATAATTAACCTGAATCTTGAAGAAGGGCAGATCACCATACAAACAGTTTTATTTACATAAATAGAGGAACAATATCTGAGTATAACATACTGGTTTGTCAAGTAGGTTCTGAGCCAAAAAGCAGAATGGACTTAAAGACAGAGTTTGGAGTAAATGCATAGTACATTAGCATAGCTTAAGATAAACATTTCCATAAGAAAAAGGCATTGGTTAACTTCAGGTGAAACCAGGTGTCATTTTGGCAACACTGAATTTTAAGAGAAACCTCCTTTTAAGTTTGTATAGAGAAGGAAAAAAATATTGCTAGTTTGTTTCCTCCTGCTGCTTAAGAGAGATAAAAGTGTCTGACACTTGCAGGCTATTTCCTCCATTTGGAGACCCCTGGCCTTCCCGCCTGTTACTTACCCTCTCAGAATTATGTTAGAAATCAATATCAAAAGACATATTTTCAAGTGCAGAGTAACATTTACCAAGAGAAATATTTGACTAAGCCATTGAAAGCCTCAATAAAGCTAGAAGACAGGGAAAAAAAAACTCACTGAGGGTAATTGCAGAGAAGAAAGTATTTAAATGAGAAATTAATATTAAACATATTTTTAAACCCCAAGGACATAGGGATTTCACCTCCCTCCCCCCGCCCCCCACCTTGGGCTTTCCCTGCTTCGTTTTAAAGTTCCTCATGTCTTCATTTTGTGGTTTCAAGGTGGCTGCCAACAACTGTAGACATCAGACATTACCAAGCGTGAAAGAAGGAAGCTAAGCAAAATTATTTATCCTTTTGAGGTTTTGTTCTTTTAATAGGAAAGACTCCAATCACACCACTCAAAACAGATTCTCCCTAAGTATCATTAGATAGAATTTGCTCACACAACTATCACTTGGCCCATCACTGATAAAGAGCAATGATTAACTTAGACTAAACATGATTTGGGCTTCCCCAGTGGCTCAGGGGCAAAAAACCTGCCTGCAATGCAGGAGCCACGGGTTAGATCCCTGAATCAGGAAGCTACTCTGGAGGAGGGCACGACAACCCACTCGGGTATTCTTGCCTGAAGAATCTCATGAACAGAGGAGTCTAGGAGGCTACGGTCCATTTATCTCAAAGGATTGGACATGACTGAAGTGACGTAGCATGCATGCGGCACAGAAACATGGTTCATCCCCAAGGCCTGGGAAAGAGAGCAGTGAGCACTGTGCAGACATGAAATTGGGATCCTATTAGAAGGGAAGAAATGGCAGGCATTGCTGTTATATTGACAGTAGATACCGTCTTTGGTTCATAATACCAAAAACAAACAGAAAATACATCGTTTTCTACTGGAGATTGTTTTTACTGAGTTGTAGGATATTCAGATACGCAGAATACACCACACTTATGGCAGAAAGCGAAGAGGAACCAAAGAGCCTCCTGATGAAGGTGAAAGGAGGATGAAAAGTTGGCTTAAAACCCAACATTCAGTAAACGAAGATCATGGCATCCGGTCCCATCACTTCATGGCAAATGGATGGGGAGACAGTGGACACAGTGACAGACTTTACTTTCTTGGGCTCCCAAATCACTGTCGACAGTGACTGCAGCCATGAAATTAAAAGGCGCTTGCTCCTTGGAAGAAAAGCTGTGACCAACCTAGACAGCTTATTAAAAAGCAGAGACATTGCTTTGCCAACAAAAGTCTGTCTAGTCAAAGCTATGATTTTTCCACTTGTCATGTATGGATGTGAGAGCTGGACAATAAAAAAGGCTGAGCACTGAAGAGTTGATGCCTTCAAACTGTGATGTTGAAAAAGATTCTTGAGAGTCCCTTGGACAGCAAGGAGATCAAATCAGTAAATCCTAAAGGAAATCAATCCTGAATATTCAAGGCAAGGACTAATGTGGAAGCTGAAGCTCCAATACTTTTGCCACTGGATGTGAAGAGCTGCCTTGTTGGAAAAGACCCTGATGCTGGGAAAGATTGAAGACAGGAAGGGAAGGGGACGACAGAGGATGAGATGGTTGGATGGCGTTATTGTGTCAGTGGACATGAGACTCCAGGAAATAGTGAAGGACAGGGAAGCCTTGTGTGCTGCAGTCCTTGGGGTCACAAAGAGTTGGACGTGACTGAGTGAACGTCAACAATGGGTTAAATACGATTTAAATGAAAGACATTTGGTGTATAATTTAACAGTGGTCGCACATTTCAATATGAAATGAAAGTGAATGGATGTTAAGAGATGAAAATGGTCCAAATAAGTCCCACTTATTCTCCCTTGTAAACCTGACTCACCATTTCTGAGTAGCTATGAGTGATGAACACAGAATTTCTAGAATTGGCAGCAGTACGGCTCTTGGAAAACAGTCTGGAAGGGAAGATTTAAAGCCAAAGGTGACACTTGTGCCAAGACCTGACCCTGATCTCTTATATAAATTTGCATTTTAGTAGCAGTTCCAGACTTCCTTCAGATTAAGGTCTGGTGTGAGGTGATGTCATTATTCTGTTGCCCCATCCCCCTCATGTCCTCAGTTCGCTAGGCCATTATGAGTTGAGTAGCTGCTCACATGATTATTTTTTACTGAGGTTTAATTGATATGGGCTTTCCAGGTGGCTCAGTGGTAAAGAATCCACCTGGAAAACAGGAGATGCGGGTTTGATCCCTGGGTCAGAAAGATCCTCTGGAGAAGGAAATGGCAACCCACTCCAGAATTCTTGCCTGGGACATCCCATGGACGGAGGAGCATAGAGGGTTACTGTCCATGGGGTTAATAAAGAGTCAGACATGACTAAGATACTCAACAACAGCAACAATAATTGATATAAAAAATTGTACGTAATGTATATACTTTGATGAGTTTGGTGCACACTCAGCCGTGATGGCATCACCACACTTTGGCTGGATCAGAGCGCCCTCTGCTGAAGCCTGAAGTCCCTTGCTCGATCAGCACTAACTAAGGCAGGTCTAGTCCAGTGTGTGTGGGCGAAGCGCTGATGAGTAGGTCTTCTCAGCACCTCATCTGTAAGCAGCAACACCTTGTGAAAATTAAGGATTGAAAGGACATTTCAGTCAAGGTATGGGAAACAGAGCTGGGCCTATCTCATCTAAAAATGTTAGGTAACAATATCAGAAAGAAGGTGCAAGGGAAGATTTTAGAACATTTTCCAGGGGATTATATTGAATTCAAAACCTTCTCAATAGCAACTGTTGGACAATATTCTGTATTCAGAAAAAAGAATGTTTACTTTTGAAAATAAAGACATTTCTATTAGTATGAATTTTACTTTCCATTAAGAAGTGAAAAAAAGGGAAATGACATGTTTTAAGGGGAGAAAACATGCCATGTTACTTTCCAAGAACAACTGATGCTACATTTTAAAGTCAATTCTAAGGAAAACAAGTGTAAATAACATAAACTTATCATAGCAACTTACAATTTATCTCTTCCTTCAGTTCAGTTCAGTTCAGTCACTCAGTCGTGACTGACTCTTTGCGACCCCATGAATCGCAGCATGCCAGGCCTCTCTGTCCATCACCGTCTCCCGGAGTTCATTCAAACTCACGTTCTTCGAGTCTGTGATGCCATCCAGCCATCTCATCCTCTGTCCCCTTCTCCTCCTGCCCCCAGTCCTTCCCAGCATCAGAGTCTTTTCCAGTGAGTCAATTCTTCACATGAGGTGGCCAAAGTACTGGAGTTTCGGCTTTAGCATCATTCCTTCCAAGGAAATCCCAGGGCTGATCTCCTTCAGAATGGACTGATTGGATCTCCTTGCAGTCCAAGGGTCTCTCAAGAGCCTTCTCCAACACCACAGTTCAGAAGCATCAGTTCTTCAGTGCTCAGCCTTCTTCACAGTCCAACTCTCACATCCATACATGACCACAGGAAAAGCCATAGCCTTGACTAGACGGACCTTAGTTAGCAAAGTAATGTCTCTGCTTTTGAATATACTATCTAGGTTGGTCATAACTTTTCTTCCAAGGAGTAAGCGTCTTTTAATTTCATGGCTGCAGTCACCATCTGCAGTGATTTTGGAGCCCC
>SJYW01031844.1:401536-420673 GCA_006410735.1 Raphicerus campestris | reverse complement strand
TTAAAAAAATCAGGAGGACCTCCTAATATATTCTGGATGACTCTTTTGTAGTTCAATCTATAGGAAGATTTTAAAGTTTTCTCAAATACTTTTTAGGTACTGAAGCCTGAGGCCCAGCTTCGGTCGTTGCTAGCACTAGCCTCTCATTGAAAGAACCAGCATGACTTGGACGTAGCTGAATCTGTGCTTAGGGCCAGAAGAAACAGGTCTGCCCTGAAGTCAGGCACAGGGCCCTTCTGGGAGGGGGCCCTCTTCCTCTGCACTGGTTCTTTGTGGAGGGTAACTGCTGCTGCTGCTGCTAAGTCGCTTCAGTCATGCCCGACTCTGTGTGACCCCATAGATTGCAGCCCACCAGGCTGCCCCGTCCCTGGGATTCTCCAGCCAAGAATACTGGAGAGTGTTGCCATTGCCTTCTCCAGTGCATGAAAGTGAAAAGTGAAAGTGAAGTCGCTCAGTCGTGTCCGACTCTTGGCGACCCCATGGACTGCAGCCCATCAGGCTCCTCGGTCCATGGGATTTTCCAGGCAAGAGTACCGGAGTGGGGTGCCATTGCCTTCTGCGGTGGAGGGTAACAGCGTCTGTGAAAGACAGAGGAAGTCTCCTCTGGATGCAGGGAATCAGGCGCGATATCACACTTTGCCAGTAGATGGCGGCACCTGTCTAGCCGGTGGGTATTTCTGACCAGAAATCCCTGAAGTTTGCGCATTGAATAGGAATCAGTATTTTCTGTCATCAATTGTTGTTATCAATCTTGACCTTTTACTGGGCTTCCCTGGTGGCTCAGAGGTTAAAGCGTCTGTCTGCAAGGTGGGAGACCGGGGTTCAATCCCTGGGTCGGGAAGATCCCCTGGAGGGGGAAATGGCAACCCTCTCCAATATTCTTGCCTGGAGAATCGGATGGCCGGAGGAGCCTGGTAAGTTACAGTCTAAGGGTCACAAAGAGTCAGACACGACTGAATGACTTCACTTTCTTTCACTGAAGGATCAATTGTTATCTTGACCCTTTACTAGTTGATTTTACTTAGAGTGAGATATATATGTTTGAATAGAAATATAAGCATCAGTATTTAGTTGCATATACTCAATTTTTAATTAGTGGTAATTCATGCTGCAAGTGAAAGAGGAGAGTGAAAAAGATAGCTTAAAGCTTAACATTCAGAAAACTAAGATCATGGCATATGGTCCCATCACTTCATGGCAAATAGATGGAGAAACAGTGGAAACAGTGGCTGACTTTATTTTGGGGGGCTCCAAAATCACTGCAGATGGTGATTGCAGCCATGAAATTAAGAGACGCTTACTCCTTGGAAGGAAAGTTATGACTAACTTAGATAGTATATTCAAAAGCAGAGACATTACTTTGCTGACTAAGGTCCATCTAGTCAAGGCTATGGTTTTTCCAGTGGTCATGTGTGGATGTGAGAGTTGGACTGTGAAGAAAGCTGAGCACCGAAGAATTGATGCTTTTGAACTGTGGTGTAGGAGAAGACTCTTGAAAGTCCCTTGGACTGCAAGGAGATCCAACCAGCCCATTCTGAAGGAGATCAGTCCTGGGTGTTCTTTGGAAGGAATGATGCTAAAGCTGAAACTCCAATACTTTGGCCACCTCGTGCAAAGAGTTGACTCATTGGAAAAGACTCTGATGCTAGGAGGGATTGGGGGCAGGAGGAGAAGGGGACGACAGAGGATGAGATGGCTGGATGGCATCACTGACTCAATGGACATGAGTTTGAGTGAACTCCAGGAGTTGGTGATGGACAAGGAGACCTGGTCTGCTGCGATTCGTAGGGTTACGAAGAGTCGGACACGACTGAGCGACTGAACTGAACTGAACTGAGTGCTGCAAGAAAATATTCAAGACAATGCCAATGATTTACATATGAATTAAGAATATACACAGAAATTATAGATGAGGGAAATCTTTCCAGATAAACAAGGTGTCTTGTAGAGGAACCAGTGGAAAACTGATTAGGTGAGTTTAGCTGCTGTGGCCACAAAGCTTTCAGCCAAGTTTTCAATCTTGACTGTACATAATAATCATTAAGGTAGTTAAAAAAATTACTGATGCCTGAGCCTTGTCCATGTTATGCCCAAAGTCCGAGTCCCCAGAACTCAGAGAAATAAGACGTCCACGGCAATGCAAAAGCATAAAGGGGTTTATTGCTAGCTCGAGCTAGGGCTCCCCCGGCACCGACGCAGCGGCTATAGGGAGGGAGCCTCGAGTCTTGGGCTGCACTGCTTTTATAGGGAATTTAATCAGGTAAAAGGATACAAGAGGGGTGTTCAAGCAGGAGGACAACTGATTGGCCACTTTAGGGGGTGTTGAAGTTGACAGGTAACTGGTTGGTTACTTCCATCCATAGGATTTGCGTGTAGATTCTTGATTGGTTTTTACTTCCAAGGTAAATCACAAGCTCCTGAAGGTTAAGTCAGAAGGTTTAGCCTAGTGACCGATTAGCTTGTGTACAGTGGGGCTAGGTTAGGTAATCTGAGGGTTGATTGCCTATGGGTAGTGGGCTTAGGTTGGGTAACGTCCAAAGTTCTTTTGCCCGGGACCTTGCAGGATGGAATTCTTTAACAAGATGGAGTAGCTCAGGCCCTTCATGCTGGGGTGAGTGGGACCCTGCTAGGGGGTATTCTCCTGGAATCACGACCCAGGTTTACAAGAATTCAAACACTAGGCCTAGTGCAACCTGTCGAGCCTGCCCTGGCTCCGGTCTGGTTCCCCAACAGTCCAAGAGATTCTGATTTAATTAGTCTGAGGTGGAACTTGAGCATCGACTCTTTTGAGTTTCACAGGTGATTCTGTTGTGCAGCCAGCATGGGAGTGCCCCACTGGCCTGTGGCTGACACGAGTCCGTGTTGTGGTCAGTTGCCTAAAAAGACCTGTCTCCCCTGACAGCGAGCAGACGGCCACCCGCTGGATGTCATCTGTGGAACCAGGACGGCTTCTGCTCTTGGTGTAGAAAGGCTTCTGTGTGTGCATGTCCTCCGTGGTGGGCACATTTCACCACTGCAGGAGAAATATTTTAAAAAGTAAACTCACAAAAGTCATACTTTCGCTTTATTCAACTTTGCTGTTCGTCAGTCATTTTCCATTAAGTATTCTTTGTGTAAAAGGGACCCGAGAAAGCTCTGGGCTTTGCCCATATCAGGGAGGGAGTCACCCAGCGAGGCCTTGGGCATCAGTGCTGTGAGTTCGGGCCCATGTGGCGCTGCCGGGGGCCCAGCGGCCCGTGGTGTGAGGCGAGCCATGCTGCGTTCAGACAGGGAGCTGGATGGTCTTTTCCTCAGTTAGTTTTCCCAACAGCCTGTGAGAGGCGCTCTCACTGTCATTTCTACATGTGAGGCAGCTGACAGGGGTGCTTCAGCGACTCCCCCAAGGTTACCCAGCTGATACGAGGTGGGACCAAACGATTTGGGGTTCTGACTACTGCACTTTCCCCTTCTCATTTCTCTCTGTCCCTTAGGAGTGGAATGCCTTCAAGCAAATTAGCTGGTTGCATGGCTGTTTTCTTGTTCATTATCTGCAAATGCTCTCTCTCAGGGTTGTGCTGAGGGGTACAAGATACGCTGTATGAGAAAGCTCTCAGAAGCCTGGCAGCACAGTGCGGAAGCCTGTAGAACTCCCACCCCCTGCTCCATACACTCTGATGATCATTCTGACACTTAGTCTGCCTCTTTAGTCTCACGAAACCTCCAAACGTTTTAAACCACTTAGATGACATGACTTTTAAACAGAGACATTTAGAAGCACAAAGTCCAGGAAATCCATTCCTCCCTTGAACAGTTACTTGCTAACCACTCACCAAGTGCCAGCTATTCCACTGAGGATGTAAAGTTAAATGAGCCACGAATCACACTCGAAGGAGCGTCTCATCTGGGAGCCCGAAGACCTGCATCATGACTGCAGCGTGGTGGTGTGAAGTGGGGGCTTCGCTGCTGTGCTACAAACACTAGCCCACAGCCCCTCGTGTTTGCTGACTGCTATGTGATCGGTATTGTGCTCAGTGGTTTTTGACTTTGAGTTAATCCTCAAAAATTCTTTAAGAGGTAGATATGAGGTAGGGTTAGTAATCTATCCATGTGTAGACGAGGAAACTAAGGCCCAGAAAGGTGATGTAGCCTGCTCAAGGTCTCACGTCCCATAACGTGAGCATTCGATCTTATTATTCCACTTGCCTTGATCTCTCTACATCCACATGCGATAAAGACGAGAAGGAATGCTGCAGCATGCTTAGTCCCTTCGTGCTGCAAAAGACACAGCTCAGATGGGGGGCCATTTATACACCAGATCATAAAAGGTCAAGGTCATGAATGGAATTCACTTCAGTTCAGTTCAGTCGCTCAGTCGTGTCAGACTCTTTGTGACCACGTACTGCAGCACACCAGGCTTCCCTGTCCATCACCAAGTCCCAAAACGCTCAAATTCATGTCCATCGAGTTGGTGATGCCATCCAACCATCTCATCCCCTTCTCCTCCCACTCTCAATCTTTCCCAGCATCAGGGTCTTTTCCAGTGAGTCAGTTCTTCACGTCAAGTGTCCAAAGTATTGGAGCTTCAACTTCAGCATCAGTCCTTCCAATGAATATTCAGGACTGAATTTCCTTTAGGATGGACTGGTTGGATCGTCTTGCTGTCCAAGGGACTCTCAAGAGTCTTTTCCAACACCACAGTTCAAAAGCATCAGTTCTTCAGTGTTCAGCTTTCTTTATAGACCAACTCTCACATCCATACATGACTACTGGAAAAACCATAGCTTTGACTACATGGACATTTGTTGGTAAAGTAATGTCTCTGCTTTTTAATAAGCTTTCTAGGTTCCTCATAGCTTTTCTTCCAAGGAGCAAGCATCTTTTAATTTCATGGCTGCAGTCACCATCTGCAGTGATTTTGGAGCCCCAAAAAATAAAGTCTGACACTGTTTCCACTGTTTCCCCATCTATTTCCCATGAAGTAATGGGACCAGACGCCATGATCTTCGTTTTCTGAATGTTGAATTTTGAGCCAACTTTTCCACTCTCCTCTTTCACTTTCATCAAGAGGCTCTTTAATTCTTCACTTTCTGCCATTAGAGTGGTGTCATCTGCATATGTGAGGTTATTGATATTTCTCCTGGCAATCTTGATTCCAGCTTGTGCTTCATCCTGTCCAGCATTTCTCATGATGTACTCTACTCTGCATATAAGTTAAATAAGCAGGGTGACAATATACATCCTTGATGTATTCTTTTCCCTATTTGGAACCAGTCCCTTGTTCCATGTCTGGTTCTAATTATTGTTTCTTGACCTATGTACAAATTTCTCAGGAGGCAGCTAAGGTAGTCTGGTATTCCCATCTCTTTCAGAATTTTCCGCTGTTTGTTGTGATCCCCACAGTCAAAGGTTTCATCATAGTCAATGAAACAGAACTAGATGTTTTTCTGGAACTCCCTTGCTTTTTCTGTGATCCAGTGGATGTTGGCAATTTGATCTCTGGTTCCTCTGCCTTTCCTAAAACCAGCTTGAACATCTGGAAGGTAACGGTTCATGTATTGCTGAAGCCTGGCTTGGAGAATTTTGAGCATTACTTTACTAATAATGCTTGTGAGATGAGTACAGTTGTGTGGTAGTTTGAGCATTCTTTGGCATTGCTTTTCTTTGGGATTGGAATGAAAACTGACCTTTTCCAGTCCTGTAGCTACTGCTGAGTTTTCCAAATTTGCTGGCATATTGAGTGCAGAACTTTTACAGCATCATCTTTCAGGATTTGAAATAGTTCAACTGGAATTCCATCACCTCCACTAGCTTTGTTCCTAATGATACTTCCTAAGGCCCACTTGACTTCACATTCCACGATGTCTGGCTCAGGGTGAGTGATCACATCATTGTGATTATCTGGGTCCTGAAGATGTTTTTTGTACAGTTCTGTGTATTCTTGTCATCTCTTCTTAATATCTTCTGCTTCTGTAAAGTCCATACCATTTCTGTCCTTTATTGTGCTCATCTTTGCATGAAATGTTCCCTTGGTATCTCTAATTTTTTTGAAAAGATTATAGTCTTTCCCATTCTATTTTCCTCTATTTCTTTGCACTGATCACTGAGGAAGGCTTTCTTATCTCTCCTTGATATTCTTTGGAACTCTGAATTCAGATAGGAATATCTCTCATTTTCTCATTTGCCTTTCACTTCGCTTCATGAAAAGATGCTTTCAACATCAAAAATAACCTTTCAGTGGAGGCCAGATACCGTCATAGAACTTTCATACTTTGTGATGGATTTGAGTGCTAAGAGAAATTCGCAATCCAGATATTTTAATAGGCTTATTCGTTTATTGATGCCTCAGCATTAATGCTCTTGTTGGTTCGATAGACAGCTCTGATTAAAATGTGAACATCAGTCCTGGAAGTGAAGCACCACCTTGAAATGTTGGCAGTCATTGGTGTATCAGGGCCTTCCTAGTCCGGTGGTTAAGTGGGGAACAGAAATAAAGAAGGTGGTAGCCCCTGAGTTGTAGAGATAAATGGGGACTGAAGAGGGAAGAAGGACATTAACAAAAAGAGAGCAGGGTACTTGGGCCAGAAAGCCCATTGCAGAATTTTGCCCTGAACACAGCAAAGGGACAGAGTTCCATTAAGGAAGCCTTTTTCTTTCACTCAGGAAGTGACTAAGTGGGAATAACTAGATATTCTGCAGTCATTTTTTTCCGTTTAGTCTATTTGCCACTCAGCAACCAGGGTAATTTTGATAAAATGCAATCATGTCACTCTCCCGTTTGAAGTCCTTCAGCAGTCTCCATCTCCTTCCCATGTTCTACCAGGCCCATTTGATTTCCTGCCCGTTTCTCAAACCTCAGTTTACACCAGTCTCTTTATGACTGTAGTTTGTAGTGCATGTACTCCGTAAGCATTTTTCAGTGGTAAATTATTAGAAGACAAAGTGTCTGCCTATCCACAAGAATCATCGACACCGCAGACCCTGGCCTAAGTCAGATCCTCAGCTGTGTTCCTGTGCTGTGACCCCTTTCCACCTTACATTTGCCTTTTGCCCTCCTTTTATCCTGCCAAACTGGAGGTCAGGTATATTTTTCTGTGTTTATTATTCATTTTTAAAAGCAAATCGAAGGCTGATCACTGGCCCGCAGAGCAGTGTGTTTCTGTAGCTGCTAGCCTTTCTCTGAGACTCCCCGGAAGGGGCCTCCCTGCAGGAACCAGTTCCGTCTTGGCCCCTGTTTGCTCTCCTGCTCTCGTTTTGGAGGCCCCAGCATCCTGCTGGGGCCCTGCAGTGTCATCTAAACAGCCCGCTCTCCCCAGAGGCTAGCAGCACGCACATCTTGTCTTACCTTCCAGCTCAAAACAGGACAGCTGTAGAGCTTGCAGACATGAATGCAGGTCCCATCCCACGTGCTTATTGGATTTTGATCTGGAGCCGTTTCCTTAACCTGGCTATAGTTTTCTCAGATAGAAAGTGAGGAAAGTAATATTTGATTTACAAGATTGGTATAAGAATTAAATGACACAATGTGTGAAACTGCACAGTATCTGATGGAAAGAAAGTCTTCCCTAAATTAATCTCTTTCCCTTCCCACCAGGCCAGCTTGTCCTGTGTTCTGGAGCAGACATGCACCGGTTCCCACGGCTGTGCGGCGCCCGTCCTTCCTGGGAGCCACCTCACTTCCTGTGGAGGAATCATTTAGCCTCTGTAGCTTTAGTGGGGCTGTAAATTAGGGATTTTATTCTTTGTGCACTTGCTCCAAACTAGGCCAGCTGATTAATTTCTCCCTGTACTTACACAGGGAGGTGCACAGACAGAAAGGACCAATGCTGTCTACACGCGGAGCGCTCCCAGCCCCGTTCCTCTCTCACATCCAGACTTGGTTCTCCAGGGTCTTGTCTGTTCCCCAACCAGTTGTTATTCCTCTAATACACTCTCTTCCTGGTTAAGGAAGCAGAGTTGTTCTCTGTTATTTACAAATTGTAAGTGATAAACATATTCTCATAAATCTCTGAAGTCTTACTACATTCCACTATTTGTATATTTGTGTGAGTTGATGATATCTTTTAAGACCTGGTGGCTCAGGGGTTAAAGTGTCTGCCTCCAATGCGGGAGACCTGGG
The DNA here is from genome assembly GCA_006410735.1 of Raphicerus campestris. Lineage (NCBI taxonomy): Eukaryota > Metazoa > Chordata > Mammalia > Artiodactyla > Bovidae > Raphicerus > Raphicerus campestris. The sequence continues at coordinate 412,578 of SJYW01031844.1, read as the reverse complement.
TTCAATCCCTGGGTCGGGAAGATCCCCTGGAGAAGGAAATGGCAATCCACTCCAGCATTCTTGCCTAGAGAATCCCTTGGACGGAGAAGCCTAGTAGGTTACAGTCCATGGGGTCGCAAAGAGTCGGACACGACTGAGCGACTTCACCTTCACCTCACCTTTAAGACTTTGGCCACTTATTTAATTTCTTTATTTGAACTCTATGACATACAGTACTGAGTCAATAACTGTACTAACCGATAGTCATTATTGGCTCTCCCATTTTCCTTTAAGACTCTAGTACAGCTGGACGAACTTTCTGACCGAGTTGATCTCTGAGTGACCCAATAGATTGAACTGTTCAGTTCAGTTCAGTCGTTCAGTCGTGTCCGACTCTTTGCAACCCCAGGCCTCCCTCTCCATCACCATCTCCTGGAGCTCACTCAGACTCTTGCCCATTGAATCAGTGATGCCATCCAGCCATCTCATCCTCTGTCGTCCCCTTTTCCTCCTACCTCCAATCCCTCCCAGCGTCAGAGTCTTTTCCAAAGAGTCAACTCTTTGCATGAGATGGCCAAAGTACTGGAGTTTCAGCTTCAGCATCATTCCCTCCAAAGAAATCCCAGGGCCGATCTCCTTCAGAATGGACTGGGTGGCTCTCCTTGCAGTCCAGGGACTCTCAGGAGTCTTCTCCAGCACGGTTGGTCCAAAAGTAATTGTGGTTTTGCATTGATGACCTTTGTCGTAACCTTAGGAATAAATTTTAAATAAATGTGGTTATGTTTTACATCATTTTAATGCACATTTCTCACTTTATTTTTTTGCTAATGACATTGCTTGCTGTTTATTTTATATTTTAGACTATACAAATGATGTTAGACAAAAAGCAAATTCGGAATTTGAGTGATTTTTTATTTGAGTTCAGATGAGTCATAAAGCAGTGAGGGCAACTCGAGACATCAACACATTTGGCCTAGGAGTGCTAACGAAGGTACAGTGCAGTATTGGTTCAAGTTTTGCAAAGGAGACGGGAGCTTTGAGGGTGAGGAGCACAGTGGCCTGCTATTGGAAGGTGACAGTGGCCGATGGAGAGCAGTCGTCCCAGCTGACCCGCTACAGCAATGCGAGAAGTTGCCAGAGAACTCAGGTGCTGACCATTTTACAGTCACTTGGCATCTGACAGAAATTGGAAGGTGAAAAAGCTCTATAAATGAGTGCCTCCTGAGCGGACTAAAAAAAAAAATCGTCATTTTGAAGTGTTGTCTTCTCTCATTGTATGCAGCAACAACCAGCCATTTCTCTGTCAGAGTGTGATGTGTGACAGAAAGTGGATTTTATATGACAGCTGGCGATGACCAGCTCAGTGGCTGAACAGAGAAGGAGTTCCAGAACACTTCCCCAAGCCAAACTTGCACCAAAAAAGGTCATAATCACTGGTGGTCTGCTGCTGGTGTGATGCACAGTAGCTTTCTCAGTCCCGATGAAACCGTTGCATCTGAGAAGCGTGCTCAGCAGACTGATGCGGGGCACGGAACACTGCTGCAGCTGCGGCCGGCACTGAGCGATAGGGAGGCCCAGGTCTGCACGAACCCCCGGCTGCCATCGCAGAGCCAGCGCTTCCAGAGCGGAGCACGTTGTGCCTCCTTCGCCACGTTCACCTGACCTCTAGGGAACCAACTACCACGTGTTCAAGCATTTTTGTAGGCAGGCACTTTCACAATCAGCAGGAAGCAGAAAGTGCTTTCCAAGAGTTCTTCGCACGCTGAAGCACGTATTTTTACTCTATGGGAATAAGCAAACATTTCTCATTGGCAAAAATGTGTTGATTGTAACAGCTCCTATTTTGGTTAATAAAGATGTGTTTGAGCCTAGTTATATGATTTAAAATTCATGCTCTGAAACTGCAGTTACTTTTGTACCAACCTAAAAGGGCAAATGCAAAACCCCTCCCAAGTAAGGCTGTTTTAACAAGCAAGAAATCACAATATGTAATGTCTTATATCCCAGAAGTAAGCAAGCAGGCTGGGCAGGCAACAGATGTGGGGTGGCGAGTGAGTACTTAATGGTGTATCTGAGCGATTTCCTCCTGAGATGCCGAAGAATGCTTTCTGTCTGTAGCCACCACTCTACCTGTACATAGCCTCTGCATGAGTAATCGTATTCGTGTTGGAAGGGTGATTGTGGTTGCTTCACAGATGTTTTTCAGAGGAAGGGATGTGTGTGTGTGCAAGTACTCGTGTGTATTTATCTGTGTGTGTGTGTGCAGATTGGGAGGAAAAGAGTAGAAAGGAAGTCAGACTTTTAAAATTTTCTTGTCTGTTACTCCAAAATATTTTATTAACAATTGGCCAGTAAATTGTTGGCTAAATAGAAAGCATAGCTGTTTGATTGGTGTAAAGATGATTTATATTTATTTAGTACCTGCTGTAATCTAGATACTTACACACAACATCCGTATGAATCCAGATTAATTATTCCATTCCACAGCTAAAAAACTGAGTTTAAATGACTTGAAATACCATGTTCAAAACTTACCCTGAACTTCAAACTTTCTGCTCTTTTCAGCTAACTACTGTAAAATGTTGGTAATGGTAAGATGAAGCAGAATTGAAAGGGAGTCATAGGGATCAGTAAGTGAAATCTAGGTTCTAGTAAATCCTGCCACTGTCCAACTAAATAAGGTGATTATGGAGAAATTGCTCAATTTTTGATAGACTTTGTTTCCTTATTTATATTAGGTTGAAGCCTACACACATTTAAAAAAGACCAGAAGTTAAAATCTAAGTGAAATGAGACAGTTGGATCAGTGTGGCCACAGGAGACATTATTGCCTATTATTTTCTATAATTTGATAAGCACCGTGACTTCCATGAAAAAGTTTAGCCATGATAAATGGTGATAACCTGGAAAGATCACAAAGATCAGTTGCTCCCCTGGGAGCTGAGTTACTTGGTATTTGCACAGGCTGACTCCTCCCAATCAGAAGCATCGTGTGGGAATTTTCTATTGTGTCTGTGTGCTAGGCCGGGGCTTTAAACTTGTATCCCGAAAACAAGGAAGCAGCATACTAAAGTCTTACTTCACCTGGATATGTGACAAATGTTAAATGAGGGCAGACATGGAAAACTCAAGAAAATTGATCTAAATTTTGTTTTCCTCTTACCTTCTCTCCCAACTGTAGGGCCATTTCTAGGAGTGATTGTCTCGTGTGAAGTCCAGGATGTCTGCTGTAACCAGGACCTTTTCCATTAGCATTTTCCCCAGGGGACTAGCTCCGGCACTCAGGAAGCTCTCCTTGAGGAAACTTAGTTGTTCTGTTTTAAATGTCATGGTTTCTGCTGAAACTAATGGGGGCATTAGCTGCAGAGGTTTACGTCAAGAAGAGATGAGGAGGAGAAAGTGGGATTTACAGCCCCCCAAACTGTGAGAAAATGAGTTTCTGTTGTTTAAGCCACCCAGTCTATGGTATTTTGTTTTGGTAACCTGAGCTTGTATAGCAGTGAACTCACATCAAGAGAGAAACCGAGAACCCAGACTGAGGTGGTCACTTTGGGTTTAGAGAAAGACAAATAAATGAAATGTAAATAATTTAGTACTACCCTGAATTGGGAGAATAGGAGAGAAGAGAAATCTAAGCCAGCCCCAAGATTTCTAATGCAAGTTGGGAAACTTGAAAGTGTGTGTGTGTGTGTGTGTGTGTGTGTGTGTATGTGTATAAGTTAGCAAAAGGCTCAGAAGCTATTAACTACGCACCCCCCAAAATTTTTTGTGGCTTACAAAATATAGACCTTTATTTCTGTCTCATTTATTGGTTCCAGCTCAGCACTTCAGACTGGTGGGAAGGTCTGCTTCTCAGCAACCCAGGCTCCCAGGCTGCCTTTGTTGCCATCTGTATGGCTGAGGTGGGCTTACCACAGACTTCAGAGTTTGTAAAAGGGAAGGGACACGAAACATGGAGTAAACAGATGTGAACATCTGAAGTCTTAGAGCTGGAAGTGGCGCTTATTGCGTTTGTTCACATTCCTTTAAAGAGGAATTAGCAGTGTAGTCAGAACGAGCTTCAAGAAAGACTGGGAAATTCTCTATGTTCGGGAAGCTTCGTGCCAAGCTAAATTCTTTCTCCAGAAGAAAAGGGGAATAGATTTTGGCAAACCTAAAGCAGGCTTGCCACAGCAATGATGTGAATGAGGCCAAAGAGATACATTTAGGAGCCATAAAACTATGAAACAGATGAAGTCTGGGGGGAATGTGTGCAGATGAAAACACGCAGAGAAGGAAATGCCAGCGTTTGGAAGAGGAGCCTGTGAAGGAGGTCGAGAATAACTGGGCATAAATACAGGAGCACATCCGTAACTCCTGGGATAGGCATTTATTATTTTTCAGCCTGCCAAGTATCTCAGCCCTCTTTCTATGTTTGAGGAGTTTCTTACCTCATGAGTTTTGGTATGAGGAGAACCTACCTTCAAATACAGAGGTTCCTTCCCAGCCTCCCTGTAGCAAGACTGTGAACATGTGACCCCGCTCTGCCGTCAGATGCACCCAACCTGCCTGCCCACTGCTGGCTGGCAAGCCTGGCAGCACGGGCTGCAGGGAGGGGCGTCCCGGCCCCGGTGCCCTTGATGCTGGCCATGCGAGCTGCAGGCCTCCTCATGAAGCAGACTTCTATAAGTTAATTATGCCTTATGGGAATAAGTCATATATTCTATAATTTCAGATTCTGTATTTTTAAAATCTAACTCTGGGTTATCTGTTACGATAAACTCTTTTTTTCTGATTAGAAACACAGATTTAAATGGAGATAGAAGGTAGCTGATATTCCATCAGACCCAGAAGTCTTGCAGCACTATTGAGGCATTATGATGCTTTTTTCAATCTATTCTTTAGAATTTGTAGCCACGCTTCTCTGTTTAGCGGTCTGCTGGGACTTCGTTGCTTCAGGCTTTGCTCCGGTTGCTGCTGCGGGCTTCTCAGGGCACTGGCTCCTCTCGTGGTGAGCGTGGGCTCCAGGGCATGCAGTGCTCAGAGCTGCGGCGAGAGGCTCACGGCGGTGCTCCCAGGCTCCCGAGCACAGGCCCGCAATTGTGGCTTATGGGCCCTGTGGCCCGTGGGGTCCTCCTGGACCAGGGATCGAACCCCTGTCTCCTGCACTGGCAGGCAGACGCTTTACCTCTGAGCCACCAGGGAAGCCCCTAAAAGTCTATTCTTTATATGCCCCCATTCCTTTCTTTGTTTCAATTCTCTTTTCTATCTTCATTCACTGAGAACTTCTTGAATGGACACTGACTTCTCTGTTTCTCATTCCCATTACTGGTCCTTTCTAAGTTACCCAGCCGTCCTCTTCAGTTTTCACTTAAAAAACCAGAATCGTGTGTGTGTGTGTGTAGGGGGGAAGGTATGTGCATGTTCATTTACTCTACGGGGTAGTCTTTGTTGTGAGTTTAGCGGCTCTTTAATTTGGTTTTGAATGATTGACTAGGTGAACTAGAAAACCATAAGACGCGGATGAGATCCACGTGTAGGATCCTGCTGACGGAGGACACAGAGCAGGCTCCACCTTGAAAGCAGGGCTCCATCTTGGGCTGGACTGTGGACTTTGAGCTCTATGCCCAGTATCTATAGTAATGACAACCAATGGAAAGCCAGGCACCCGGAAGGAAGAGCCCCAGGTCTCTCTGTTGCTAAAAGAATACTCTAACTATCTGTGTGACCGAATAGACTCATACATTCTATTATGCTTATTGGGGTATGACCACAGGCCTATTGATAATTGTGCTCTGTTAGCTACCTAGGCTTAAGGCATATGAATCATGGGTTAACTTTGATTGTTAGGGAATTTGGGGAGGTGGGTTTGTGCACTTAGGGTATATAAGGTTTTCACAAAAACTGGTCGGTCTTTGGCTGAGAGGAGACTCTGCCTTGGGCCCGCCGGGGTAATAAACTGCACTCCACCATCCGCATCGTCCTTCTGAGTGAGTTTGTTTCCTGGAACACGTGGCCACAACACTGCAACTAGAGAGAATTTTTCTTTAATCTTCAGTTTCAGCCATTGCTACCCTGTGTCTGTGAGTTTCTGGGCTGAATTTACCTAATTATTGTTTCTCTTATGTGGAAATGAGAATATTATTTTTAGGATGTAATGCTTACTGAGACAGTTCCTGCTGCACACCAGTCACACAGCCTTTCTTCTTTAGTTTATTTTTAATTGGATGATAATTACTTTACACCATGTTGTTGGTTTCTGCCACACAACAGCATGAATCAGCTGTAGGTATGCATGTGGCCTTTCCCTTTGAGCCCCCCTCCCGCCCCTCTGAGTTGTTACAGAGCATGTGGTTGAGTTCTCTGTGCTATCCGGCACCTTCCCGCTAGCTATCTGTTCTACTTGTGGTAATGGATATGTCTCAATACTACTTTCTCCGTTTGTCCCACCCTCTCCTTTGCCAAGGGTGTCCACAAGTCTCTTCTCTATGTCCGCATCTCTATTCATGCCCTGCAAATAGGTTCATCAGTACCATTTTTCTAGATTCCATGTATTTGCGTTAAATTGCAATATTTATTTTTCTCTTTTTGACATACTTCACTCTGTGTAACAGGCTCTAGGTTCATTCATCTCACTAGAACTGAATCACATTTGTTCCATTTATGGCTGGGTTGTATTCCATAGAGTGCTGCACTTATTACATGGGGAAATTTGGAAACCTCTGCAGTGGCCACAGGACTGGAAAAGGTCAGTTTTCAATCCAATCCCAAAGAAAGGCAATGCCAAAGAGTGTTCAAGCTACCAGACAGTTGTACTCACTTTGCACTAGTAAGGTTGTGCTCAAAATCCTTCAAAGTAGGCTTCAGCAGTACATGAACCAAGAACTTCGAGATGCACAAGCTGGCAAGCTGGGTTTAGAAAAGGCAGAGGAATCAGAGATCAAATTACCAACATTTGTTGGATCATAGAGAAAGCAAGGGAATTCCAGGAAGGCATCTACTTCTGCTTCATTGACTATGTGAAACCCTTTGATTGTATGGATCACAACAAACTGGAAAATTCTTAAAGAGATGGAAATACTAGACTATCTTACCTGTCTCCTGAGAAAACTGTATGCAAGTCAAGAAGCAATAGTTAGAACTTTACATGGAGCAACTGACTGTGTCCAGTAGTGGGCCTGCTGAGTCATAGGGTAGTTTTATTCCTAGTTTTTTAAGGAACCCCCATACTGTTCTCCATAATGGCTGTATCAGTTTACATTCCCTTTTCTCCACATCCTCTCCAGCATGCATTTATTGTTTGTAGATTTTTTAATGATGGCCATTCTGACTGGTGTAAGGGGTTACCTCATTGTGGTTTTGAGTTGCATTTTTCTAAGAATGAGTGATGTTGAGAGTTTTTCCTGTGTTTACTGGCCATCTGTATGTCTTCTTTTTGGGCTTCCCTCATAGCTCAGTCGGTACAGAACCTGCCTGCAATGCAGGAGACCCAGGTTCGATCCCTGGGTCAGGAAGATCTCTTGGAGGAAGAAATGACAACCCACTCCAGTATTCTTGCCTGGAGAATCCCATAGACCGAGGAGCCCTGCAGGCTGCGGTCCATGGGGTTGCAAAGAGTCAAACGCGACTTAGCGACTAAACTACCACTATGTCTTCCTTGGAGAATTGTCTGTTTAAGTCTTCTGCCCATTTTTTGATTGGGTTGCTTGTTTTTCTGATGTTGAGTTGCATGAGCTGCTTGTATATTTTGGAAATTAATCCTTTGTCATTTGCTTCATTTGCAGTTATTTTCTCCCGTTCTGAGGGTTGTCTTTTCACCTTGTTTACAGTTTCCTTTGCTGTGCAAAGACTTTTAAGTTTAATTAGGTCCCATGTGTTTGTTTTTGTGTAAATTTCCCTTACTCTAGGAGGTGGGTGGAGGAGAATCTTGCTGCCATTTATGTCAGAGTTCTGCCTGTGTCCCCCGAGCAGAGTTCTCTAGTTTCTGGCCTTACATGTAGGTCTTTTATCCGTTTTGAGTTTATTTTTGAGTCAACAGCTTTTAGTGCTCTCCCACCTTTCCACCCCTCCCCATCGGTTCTGTTCTCTGAGCCCTTGAGTGGAGTTAGAACACGTGTCAGCCTCCATGGATGTACTTAGAACTGTATTGCTGTTTTGAGTCTTTAGTTCACACTTCAGTTCTTCTTCTTTTTTTTTGTTAAACATTTCTGTGTCTTGAAGCTTTACTGGAAAAAAAAATGTGTTTTATCCTTGGCTATCCGTAAAACTGTATGGTATGTGCAGTTCTTTCTAGTGTTTATTTTCATTATCTAAAGACAACTGAAGAGAGCTTTTGAAAATAGAACCAGGCTCCTGGTTTGTCTCCACCTTATTAAAGGCCTTATTAAGTTTATCTGGTGAATTTGCAGGCAGAATCAAAGCACAGACTCTGTAAAACTCATCTACACAATAGGCAAAAAAAAAAACAAAAACAAAACCAAAAACCCTTACAATAATGTGAACCTATTGAAAAGCCAGTATACAAGTGGACCGCCTAGGGAAATCAGTTGACACCAACAGGGAGTTTGAGCTTCCTATCTCAGAGGTGGAATCTCCAGATAAGGCTGATGCTCTGGGTACTTTTGTTTTTGTTTTTTCTACATTGTGTCATTGCTGATGACATTCAGGATCATAAATCAGTGTTGTTAAAACACCATGCAGTATACTTATTTTTTTATAAGAATTAAGAAGATAATGAGAAATAGAAGTAAAGAAAAGATGAATAAAAGGAAGGGAGGGTGAGAAGAGGAAAAGACTGGAAACAGAAGGAGACTCAGAGGAGGAGAGAAAGAGGCAGGAGCAGGAGGGGAGCTCAGAGGAAGAGAAGGGGAGAGAGAGGGAGGAGCAGGAGGGGAGAAAAAGGAGGAGAGAGAGGGNAGGAGGAGAGAGAGAGGCGAGAGAGAGGCAGGAGTAGGAGAGGAGAGAGAGTCAGGAGTAGGAGGGGAGAGAGAGGAGAGAGACAGGGAAGAGCAGGAGGGGAGAAAGAGGGGGAGAGATGGAGGAGGGAGAGAGGCATGAGCAGGAGGGGGGAGAGAGGAGAGACGGAGGAGGAGAGAGAGAGGCAGGAGTGGAATTCAGAGGAAGAGAGAGAGGCAGGAGCAGGAGGGGAGAGAGGGGAGAGAGAGAGGAGGGGAGATGGAGGAGAGAGAAAGGCAGGAGCAGGAGGAGAGATGGAGGAGAGAGAGGCAGGGGAGAAACAGGAGGGGGGAGAGGCAGGAGCAGCTGGGCAGGGGGGAGATGGGGAAGGCTGTGTTCTCACCCAGTTCCACGTGCAGGTCTGTCTGCTCCTTAGCCGAGGCTGCCTTATGAGTCTCTAGAACTGAAAGAATTGGACTAGTTTATAATACAATCCCCAGCTCTATCCTTGGATAGCCTTTTCAGCTTCAAACAAGGAAAGTTGGCATAGTATATTAGGATCTTTGTCATTCTTCCTAGGAGAATCTGATTTGGGGATGAAGGCAATGGCAACCCACTCCAGTACTCTCACCTGGAAAATCCCATGGACAGAGGAGCCTGGTGGGCTGCAGTCCATGGCATCTCTAAGAGTCAGACATGACTGAGAGACTTCACTTTCACTTTTCCTTTCATGCATTGGAGAAGGAAATGGAAGCCCACTCCAGTGTTCTTGCCTGGAGAATCCCAGGGACGGGGGAGCCTGGTGGGCTGCCGTCTGTGGGGTCGCACAGAGTTGGACACGACTGAAGTGACAGCAGCAGCAGCAGGGTCCAAGAACTTATTTCAGATCAAAGTAATTTTATTTTTGAACTTTGGGATGTATGTTGTATTGAAACAGTTGGATAATATATCTGATTAGTTGGAATGCTCTGGCTCTTTCAGACAAGAAAAGCTGTATGTTCTGTGCATTGGACTGTTTTGATATCGTTATTTATGAAATATGTTGAACTGACTGAGAGACATGGAGTAGGAGGACTTGCATGGTCAAGCCTCAAGTTTAGCAGTTCTGTGGTTTGGGGCAATACTCCTAACCTCCCTGGTTCAACTGAGCATGCATACGTAACTGAATTGTTCCCTTCAGCTTGAACATTACACAATTGAATGATTTAAGACTTTCCCTGAGATTCCTTCATGTCTTGTTTCAGGAGGTATAGGTCATGTGAAAATGAACTCCGGAACTATGCATTGTCCTAAAACATTGGCAGTTATGAGCACAGAGTCGAGAAAGTCTAATTTAAGTAATCGCAGCTCTGTCATTTGACTTCAGGCACCGTCAGTCCTTATTCTAACCTTCAGTTCAGTTGAGCTGCTCAGTCATGCTCGACACTTTACCACCTCATGGGCTGCAACGTGCCAGGCCCCCCTGTCCATCCCCAACTCCCAGAGTCCCCCCAGACACATGTCCATCGAGTCAGTGATGCCATCCAGCCAGCTCATCCTCTGTCATCTCCTTCTCCCTACTTCAGTCTTTCCCAGCATCAGGGTCTTTTTAAATGAGTCAGCTGTTCGCATCAGGTGGCCAAAGTATTGGAGTTTCAGCTTCAGCATCAGTCCTTCCAATGAATACTCAGGACTGATTTCCGTTAGGACGGACTGGTTGGATCTCCTTGCAGTCCAAGGGACTCTCAAGAGTCTCCTCCAACACCACAGTTCAAAAGCATCAACTCCGTGGAGAAAAGGGAACCCTCTTACACTGTTGGTGGGAACGCAAACTAGTACAGCCATTATGGAAAACAGTGTGGAGATTCCTTAAAAAATTGCAAATAGAACTACCTTATGACCCAGCAATCCCACTTCTGGGCATACACACCGAGGAAACCAGAATTGAAAGAGACACATGTACCCCAATGTTCATTGCAGCATTGTTTATAATTGCCAGGACATGGAAACAACCTAGATGTCCATCAGCAGATGAATGGATAAGAAAGCTGTGGTACATATACACAATGGAGTATTACTCAGCCCTTAAAAAGAATAAATTTGACTCAGTTCTAATGAGATGGATGAAACTGGAGCCGATTATACAGAGTGAAGTAAGCCAGAAAGAAAAACACCAATACAGTATACTGACACATATATATGGAATTTAG
>SJYW01031844.1:344309-390271 GCA_006410735.1 Raphicerus campestris | reverse complement strand
AACCAGAGATCAAATTGCCAACATCCTCTGGGTCATCAAAAAAGCAAGAGAGTTCCAGAAAAACATTTATTTCTGCTTTATTGACTATGCCAAAGCCTTTGACGGTGTGGATCACAACAAACTGTGGAAAATTCTGAAGGAGATAGGACTACCAGACCACCTGACCTGCCTCTTGAGAAACCTATATGCAGGTCAGGAAGTAACAGTTGGAACTGGACATGGAACAACAGACTGGTTCCAAATAGAAAAAGGAGTACGTCAAGGCTGTATATTGTCACCTTGCTTATTTAACTTATATGCAGAGTACATCATGAAAAACGCTGAGCTGAAAGAAGCAGGCTGGAATTAAGATTGCCGGGAGAAATATCAACAACCTCAGATGTGCAGATGACACCACCCTTTTGGCAGAAAGTGAAGAAGAACTAAAGAGCCTCTTGATGAAAGTGAAAGAAGAGAATGAAAAAGTTGGCTTAAAGCTCAACATTCAGAAAACTAATATCATGGCATCCAGTCCCATCACTTCATGACAAATAGATGAGGAAACAGTGGAAACAGTGTCAGACTTTATTTTGGGGGGCTCCAAAATCACTGCAGATGGTGATTGCAGCCATGAAATTAAAAGATGCTTACTCCTTGGAAGGAAAGTTATGACCAACCTGGATAGCATATTAAAAAGCAGAGACATTACTTTGTCAACAAAGGTCCGCCTAGTCAGGACTATGGTTTTTCCAGTGGTCAGGTATGGATGTGAGAATTGGACTGTGAAGAAGGCTGAGTGCCGAAGAATTGATGCTTTTGAAGTGTGGTGTTGGAGAAGACTCTTGAGAGTCCCTTGGACTGCAAAGAGATCCATCCAGTTGAATATTCACTGGAAGGACTGATATTGAAGCTCAAACTCCAATATTTTGGCCACCTCATGTGAAGAGCTAACTCTGTTGAAAAGACCCTGGTGCTGGGAAAGATTGGTGGCAGGAGGAGAAGGGGATGACAGAGGATGAGGTGGTTGGATGGCATCACTGACTCAATGGACAAGGGCTTGGGTGGACTGTGGCAGTTGGTGAAAGACAGGGAGGCCTGGTGTACTGCAGTCCATGGAGTCACAAAGAGTCGGACACAACTGAGCAACTGAACTGAACTGAATATCATGAGAAATGCTCGACTGGATGAAGCACAAGCTGGAATCAAGATTGCTAGGAGAATTATCAATAACAGATAAGCAGATGAAACCACTCTTATGGCAGAAGGGGAAGAGGAACTAAAGAGCCTCTTGATGAAGAGGAGAGTGAAAAAGTTGGCTTAAAGCTCAACATTCAGAAAACTAAGATCATGGTATCTGGTCCCATTACTTCATGACAAATAGATGGAAAAACAGTATAAAAAATGACAGGCTTTATTTGTTTGGGCTCCAAAATGACTGCAGATGGTGACTGCATCCATGAAATTAAAAGATGCTTACTCCTTGGAAGGAAAGTTATGACCAACCTAGATAGCATATTAAAAACAGAGACATTGCTTTACTGACAAAGGTGGTCTAGTCAAGGCTATGCAGTAATCAGATATGGGTGTGAGAGTTGGACTATAAAGCAAGCTGAGTACCGAAGAATTGATGCTTTTGAACTGTGGTGTTGGAGAAGACTCTTGAGAGTCCCTTGGAGTGCAAGGAGAGCCAACCAGTCCATTCTAAAGGAGATCAGTCCTGGGTGTTCATTGGAAGGACTGATGTTGAAGCTGAAACTCCAATACTTTGCCCACCTGCTGAGAAGAGCTGACTCATTTAAAAATACCCTGATGACGGGAAATATTGAGGGCAGGAGGAGAAAGGGATGACAGAGGATGAGATGGTTGGATGGCATCACCGACTCAACGGACATGAGTTTGGGTGGACTCTGGGGGTTGGTGATGGACAGGGAGGCCTGGTGTGCTGCAGTCCATGGGGTCACAGAGAGTTGGACAGAACTGAGCGACTGACTGAACTGAAATGAATGGTAGTTTGGTTTAATTTTTTGAGGAATCTCCGTACTGTTGTCTGCAGTGGCTGTATTAATTGACATTTCTACCAACAGTGAGCTGAGGGTCCCTTTTCTCATCCCTGCAGCTGTGAGGTGGTGACATTGTTGTTTTGATTGGCGTTTCCCTGATAATCACTGATTAGACTTGCTTTCATGAGTCTGTTGGCCATCTGTTTGTCTTCAGGTCCTCTGCCCATCTTTAATGGAGTTGTTTTTTTAATATTGATTTGCTGAGTTCTTTATATATTTTGGATTTAGCCCCATATTGGACATTGCAAATGTTTTCTCCCATTCAGGTTACCCTTTTGGTTTGTTGATGAGCTCCTTTGCTGGGTGAAAGCTTTTAAATTTGATTATGTCCTTCCCGCTTGTTTTGTTCTACTTGTAAAGTATTTTTTAAGTAACCAATTTTTTAAAATTGTTCGTTTATTTTGGGGGCCTCTGCTGGGTCTTTGGTGCTGTGCAGGCTTTCTCCAGCTGTGGCAAGTGGAGGCTCCTCTCTAGTTGCGGCTCACGTGTTTCTCCTTGCGGTGGCGTCTCTTGACACTCAGGCTCAGTTGCTCTGCAGCGCGTGGGGTCTTCCCGGAGCAAGGATTGAGCCCACGTCTGCCCCACTGAGCAGGGAAGCCCCTCCCACGTTGGCCGGTGAGTTCTTTACTACTGAGTCGCCAGGAAAGCCCTGTTCCACTCTTAATTTTAGGTGTTTTATTGTTTCGGTTAGCTGATGTCGCTTGTAATGTGTTTCAGATATATGTGTACTGATGTTTTCTTCGTGTTCATAAATTATTGAAAAAAGGGTGTTAAAGTCTCTGACTGTTGTGGGTTTGTCTGTGTCTTTTCCACCTTCCTCTGCTTTTTGCTTCTTGTATTCGGTTCACGTATTCAGGACTGTGGCCTTTGGTAAATGGATGCATTTTAGCAGAATGTTCATTCTCCTGTGTCTACTCTGTTATTAATCCATCCAGTGACATTTTTATTTCAAGTGTTTTGTTTTTCAATAAAAACTTTTATTTTTATTTCATTTTTATTTTATTTATTTTATTTCTTTAAAAAATGTCTTTCACTTCTCTCCCTCTGATGTTTATGTTTTCTTATATCTTTCAAGCATGTATTATATATAGTAGCTGTTTTAATGTAATTTTCTCCTAATTTTATTATTTTTTTCATCTATGTGTATGTTTTTATTAGTAAGCTCACTCCTTTTTCTGGGACATTATTTTCTTCCCTCTTTTCATGCCTGACAATTTTAGATTGGATACCAGATATTTTAATTTTACATTATTGGTTGATAGAGTTTTTAAAAATTCTATCTTTAACTATGTTTGAACTTTAATCTGGGCCAGTTTATTTGGAAAGGGTTGGAGTGTTTTGAGGCTTGCTTTAAAGCTTGGTTAAGCTGAGTCCAAAGCAAGATTAGTCTAGGGCTAATTTAGCTTCACTATTAAAGTGATAAACTTCTGATGCCTCTATCCACTGACCCAGTGGATCTTTTCATCCAGATTGGTAGAAATTCCAGACCTTTTCTCCAGACTCAGGTAGTCTCTTCACATGCGCGCATTGATCAGTCCTCATCCAGAGACTCGGGGACCCTGGGAGGTCTGAGGGCGCTCTCTATGACGCTCCTTTCTGTCTCTCCCCCAGTCCAAATTCCAGATGCCTTGGCCTTTGAATTGCCAACCCCATCCCCTCAACAAGACTTCTGAAGTCACTGGATTTCCCTCTGCGTGGCACACTGGAAATGCTTTATAGCATAAGACTCCTTACTTCTTATCCTTCAGACTTCATTTCTTAGACTTCTCCTAAATATCATACAAACTACGCACTACGTGCCTCAGGGGAAAAGGCTCATGTGGGCTTCCCTAGTGGCTTAGACAGTAAAGCGTCTGTCTGCAGTGCAGGAGACCGGGGTTCGATCCCTGGGTTGGGAAGATCCCCTGGAGAAAGAAATGGCAGCCCACTCCAGTATTCTTGCCTGGAAAATCCCACGGACCGAAGAGCCTGGTAGGTTACCTTCCATGGGGTCGCAGAGTCGGACACAGCTGAGCGATTTCACTTTCATACTTATTTAAGGTTATAACTTTATACTTTTATATGTATTTTCATCTTAATAAATCACTCATCTCTAAATTAGTAAATATATAACTTTTATTCTTTAATTTCTTGAAAGGCTATCAGCCCATGTAAATAGGTCCAATATTTTTATTTTATTTTGTGTATAACTCAGTAAATCACGGAGAAGGCAATGGCACCCCACTCCAGTACTCTTGCCTGGAAAATCCCATGGATGGAGGAGCCTGGTGGGCTGCAGTCCATGGGGTCGCTAAGAGTCGGACACGACTGAGCGAGTTCACTTTTGCTTTTCGCTTTCGTGCATTGGAGAGGGAAATGGCAACCCACTCAGGTGTTCTTGCCTGGAGAACCCCAGGGACGGGGGAGCCTGGTGGGCTGCCATCTACCGGGTCGCACAGAATCGGACACGACTGAAGTGACTTAGCAGCAGCAGCAGCAGTAAATCAGGGATAGATTCTGACTTTTCAGGTATGTAGGCACAGAAATCTGTGCTGTTAAGAGTGTAAACTCTTCCTGGAAATTCTTGTGCAACTTTTTAGCAACCTGATGGCCACAATCGCAGCTATGGGGAGGTCTGGGAAAACAGTCGTGTTCTTAAGATTCCTTATTTATCTCGAAGGGCTTTCAACCGCGCGTGTCGGGGTCGTCACCTTCTCCCTGTCAGTGTGCTCTGATTCCCAGTGCAGCAGTGCTCTCCTTTAGGGGAGATGGCCCAGAGGGGGCGGGCAACTTACGCAGCAGAAGCCCAGGCCACCTCAGGGCACTCCTGGGTACGCGTGGTTTCTGCAGATAAAAGGGGTTCCTTTGACTGTCGTATTTTCTTTTTCTAAAACTGTAAGTTTTCCCAGAATTAAAGTGGCTTTAGGAACTTCAAAGTTTACAATTTTAGCATGGGCGAAGGAATACGTGCTTACTGTAGGAACACAGTGCCACTGTTGACATAGAGCATTAATCCAAGTATGTCAGCTGCTAAAAGAAGACATATCTCTACTGTCTCACTGATGTGAAAAGGAAAAGAATCAATCATATGGGGTTTCTACAGCAAGAGACTCCAACTCTTCCAAGTATTTTCTCAGCTGTGAAGCCTTAACATCATAGGGGCTTTTCAGTCAGTGTTCTGAGATGTATGTCATCTAACTTTTGAAATGTACGCATTTAACACTTTTTTTTTTTGACAGCTAAGAGAATGATTAGTTTTGTTGTAGCGTAAAGAACCAATTAAAAGAGGCATAGTAAAACTAGGCACAGGCCCATAATTTTCTGAATTTTTTAAACACTGAATAATTTTTGAATATTATCATAGCTCAATATCAAAATGATACAAAAAGTATATGTTGAAAATGATTGCTCTCTTCTCAGCCAGCACTCATGTTCCTTCTTCCCCTCTCCTAGTTTCCTGCGTAATCTTTCAAGGGCTTTTTATAAAGTAAACACAGCAAATCTGTAAATGTGACTTTACTCCCTCCATTTTAATGTAAACGTCAGCACATGTAGAATGCCCTTAGTTTTGCTTAAAAAAAAAACAAACCTAATAATATAGCCTTGAGATCTTTTCAGCTGAACACTGATATAATATTAAGTAGTATTTCTTTATATGAATGTGTCATAGTTTATTTAACCAGTCACCTCTTGATGAATACTTGGGTTGTTTCGCATCTTTTTTATTATAACGATGTTCCAATGAAGAACCTTATAGATACTTTATTTGGTATACGTATTGGTCTCGTCGCAGAATAAGTTCCCATAAGTGTAACTAGTAGGTCAAAGGGTAAATGCATTTGTAATTTGACAGATATCATCAGATTTCTTTCAAGATAGATTGTACAGTTTCCTCTTCCTAAGAAATAGCACGCTTTCGCCTCTAGCTTCGCCACAGTGTTTTCACAGCACAATGTTACATGTGTTTGAAAATTTGGATTTTTGACAGCATAATCAAGTGGTAGTTTAGTGCAGTTTCATGTATTTTTTTATTTATGAGTCAGTTTAACAATTTCTTATGTATATGGCTGGTTATTTTTGTGAACTCTGTTGTTGCCTTTTACCTATTTTTCTATAAATTTGTTTAATTTTTAAATTTATATTTGATAAATGTTTATAATCAGAGGGATTGGATCTTGTGCTATGAGTTGCAGATATTTATTATTCTCAGTGTGTCATTTGCTTAAGTTTTCATTGGGGTGTATATTTGCCAGTGAGGAGATTGTTTCTTTTTAATTGAGTTGTTCTTTTATGGCTCCTAAATGTTACCTTAGAAAGGCCCTTCCAAGTCCAAGGTCATAAAGGAATTCTTTCTTGTGGTTTTCATGTTTTATATTTATATATTTGACTCATTTAGAATCTACTCATGTTTAGTTGATGGGATAGATCTAGTTTTATTTTTTCCTGTAGGGTTCTAATTATTCAAACATCACATATTAAAAAGTCCAATTTGGGGCTTTTGATATACAACTTTTATGACATATTAAGTCTAAGTGTGAATTTTGCTCTATTTTTGAACTTTCTACTCTGTTCTTTCAACAGCAAAAATCAGTAATATATCTGAAACTAGGTTAAATTTATTACTTGCTGAAGAAGATAGAGATATGTTTTTAGGCCATTGTCTTTCTGAACAAAACAAAAAGGGAACTTGAAAGAATTTGGGACAACATGAAGGGTAGGGGTTGGCTGATTTTCAGAAGTTGTATTTTTTAAAGAATTGGATGGTGTTTAGCGTGGAGTTTAGCGACTGGCTGATTTTCAGAAGTGGTATTTTTTAAAGAATTGGATGATGTTTAGCGTGGAGTTTAGTGATTGGCTGATTTTCCGAGTGGGGTACCAGACCAGATGTGTGATTGACTGATTGGCAGCAGCTTGTCTAAACCAGATTTATGATTACTTATTTACAGGTGCAAACTATAGACAAGGAACAGTCAAAATGTAGGAACTTTTTCTTCTCTGTTCCATTTCCTGTCCATCTGTTCATGGCATGGGCTAATTCCTACCAGGCTCATCATTTTATATACACAGAGCTTCATGGGCCTCTTCATGAACATTTTTTTTTGGAGAGATAATTTCATGCTCACACACGCCATAGGCAGTAAGTCTGGTTTCTATACAGTCGTGATGAGTTCACTTTTCACAATCTTATTTTGACCTGTTTCCACCACTAGTTCTGAGAGATGTGGGCAGATGAAATATTGTTGAATCTTTAGAATTTTTCAAGGTGCATATAAAATACAGTTTGTGAAATACATGCCCTGATTCTGGTAGGAGGCAAAAATATTACAGACCTAGGAATGAAGACCCTAAACGTCTCTTGCTGTCAATTATTATGCTAGTCTTCACTCCTAAATATGTACCTACTCAGGTCAGAAAAGGTATATGCAGACATTAATATATTTTAATGAAAAATACTTCTCAATTGAGAAAATTAAGTTTAATGTCAAAAGTAGTGTCTCTAACAGGGAATATGAGCTGCCTGTGTCCTGTCAGCTTCCAACACTGCAGCCTTGACAGACTGAACAGGGAGTTCTGAAACTGTTCAGCAACATGGTAACTTTTGGAATAATCTTTAATTTATGGTTTGCGGAGTTACTCATCTATCTGTGTTTCATCTTTACCAATTTTATTGCCATAATTTCTTCTTCTGTTATACTTTCCTATGTAGGTTTGTACCATTAAATTCTTTTAATTAAATTTTCCTTTATCCTTTACTGTCATTTTATTAAGGCTTCAATTGAGAGTGAAGATAAATACATATATTTTGAAACTTTTTCAGCTAGAAACTTCCCAGAGTATTATCATTTTACTCATCTATTGCAAGACTACTCTGAACATCCCCTGAGAGAATACCTATGACTTACTCATTTTTATATAATCAGAACTCCAGCCCATGGTAAACCATCACAAGTTTTCAATAGATCTTTATTATTTTAATTAATTTGTACATTTCAAAATATAAGCACAATGAGAGAAGGAACTTTTTTACAAAGAACTCTGTTGACAGAGAATCTTCCATCTGACCATGTTCTGTGCTAATAGAATTGTCTGGATCTGATGGGAGGTGCAAGTTTTTTTTGTTGAGTTCTCATTATCTATTTTAACCCAGTTATTCTCATTTTAAGCAACTTGCTTCGATTTGAAATAAGATTAAATCTTATTCAGAAAAAAGCCAGAACATGGCAACAGAGAAAATTGCTGTTGTTTTATGTCAAGGAAAGCAAATGCCATTTCCTGATGGTATGTGGCACACTGTCCTAAATTCCCAACACTCTCACTACCTGTTTTTCCTGAAAATTAGTGTAAACATTCCATTCCAGGAACTGCTTTCTACTCATAAAATGTTGTTCGTCAAATTATTAGCTTTTCCTTTACTCGAAATCAGTGGATTGTTGCACTTTGCCTATAAAGTCCTATGTCTGTTCATTGCAGCGGACTGTACATTGGTCTTCATTCAACACAGGAAGCAAGAGAACCAGAAGATCATAAATGATTGTGCACATCTGTGATTACATGTATTGACTCACAGAGGACTCCCATTTGACTTTAAAAATGAAAGAGCTGGCCGTATTCTCATTGTTTACTTCTCAGTACAGAAACGATGCTGTGAGCAGTGCTGGAAGAGTGACTCCTCCAGCTGTCACAAAATTTTAAAAGAATCCTAGTGTTGACTCCTGTTAAAATCTAAAACCAGCACCCTTCCATTCGTCTTTTCTTCCCTTTCTTTTTTCCCCTCCTTTCAAAGGGTATTTCTTAATATAGTAAAAAAAATTTTAAGGACAGAAGTACACAATAAAAGTAAGTCTGTGCCTATCACTGACCTCTTGCTCCTCTCTCCAAAGGCAAGCACTAGGGCAAAGCCAGTATATTGTGAATCGTTCCAAATATGTTATATCCTTTGCCAGTATATGTATGCAGAAATTAAATTCTAAGTTTCCTCAAATGTTTGAATTTTGTACATATTTTTGAGTCTTNACACAGATGAAAAATCAATAATCTCGCCTCAGAGGAAACATTTATTGTCTCTATCTCTGTTTTCCAAATGTAAGAACTTGTGGATCCTTGAAACTGTAAGCTCACAGACCTCAGTCTGAGAAATAGTCCACTTGCAGTTAAACCCTGTCACCTAACAAGCCCCCTGAGCCACAGTCATAAAAGCAGGACCTGAAATTATTAATATATGGCATGCCAACATTATTAGACTGACTCTCCAATGATCCGGAATATTATTTTACCAGTGTTTGCTGCTGCTAAGTCTCTTCAGTCACGTCCTACTCTGTGCGACCCCATAGACGGCAGCCCACCAGGCTCCCCCATCCCTGGGATTCTCCAGGCAAGAACACTGGAGTGGGTTGCCATTTCCTTCTCCAATGCATGAAAGTGAAAAGTGAAAGTGAAGTCATTACCAATGTTTAGATAATCACTAAAATAAAAACACAAATCATCATCATCACTAAATTTCAGTTTTAAATAGCTAATTGTTCTATGCAGGGCCTGCATAGTCTGGCATACCCAGAAGGCTAGAATTCCAAATCACTGGCCCCACATGGAATTAACCAGATACCACCTCTGCCATTTTCAATGTGGCTATGTAACTCTAGCTATTGAAAATAAATACCCTCTGTAGTTTGGTAAATTACATCTTCAAGTTATACTTGGTCAAAGCCATAAATTCAAGGCTTGTTTTGGGCTGTGATAGATTTCTAACTTATTCACCTGTAAACCTAGTCAAAACACTGATCCTGGCTTTTTACAGACCCCATGATTCTAGACACACCATCTGAGCAGGAACACCTATCATTCACTAAACAAGAGCACAAAGAACTGCTTTATATGCTCACAAGTTATGAAAATACAGTTTTGACTCCATCTGAGGACTTTTCTCCTTATTTACCATCTCTGGTCAAAACTGAGGATTTCTGTATTAGACATAAAGATGACTTCTTTTATCTTTTGTCCTATTCTTTGAGTGCCTTTTTTTTTTTTTTTTCAAATTTGGGCTGTAGCTATTTTTCAGTTCTTTATTCAATATAGAAGATGCCAAGAATTGTGCTGGGCATCTGAGAATACAAATATCTCACAGCCTAATGCAGGAGACAGATATGTAAATAAACTGCGCAACTGAATAAATTCTGCAAACAAGATATATATTAAAGGCTATGAAAACGAAGAAAATTGTTAACACTCACTCAGGTATTTTAGGAGAGTATCACAAAAAAAGAATCTTTTTAGTCACATAAATTGTTATTAGTTATAGATTGCTCATAACAAGGACCCCAAAACATAGCAGCTTAAGACAAATTTCTTCTCACTCAGTTTCTGTGCATCAAGAATTTGAGTTAGCTCACGGGATCACTCACATGGCTATTGGGAGGCAGCCTCACTTAGCTCCTCTCAGTGGGCTTCTCCATGTGGGGCTGCTTGAGTGTGCTCATGAAATGTCAGGTGAATTTCCCAAGAATGAGTGAGCTGAGAAAAGATGGAGAAAGACAGGTCCTAATCTTGGGCATCATGCACCATCACTTTCTACATATTCTCTTCCTTAAACATTACCAAGTACAGTTCACATCTAAAGGGATACCGACCAGATCCCATCTTTGGAACAGAAAACTATCAAAGAACTCATGGATATATTTTTCAATCACCATGAGTCCTGAGGAATGAATAGGAGCTCTCTACAGAGAAGCTTAGAAAAAAGAGAGAAAGAAAGAGCATCTAGAGCAGTCTAGGCAGAGGCAACAGCATGGACAGGTGTGAAAAACCATGAGTTCCCAGAAAAGTGAAGCATTCACTGGAGATGTTCAAACTTACCTGCGCCTTTTAATTAGATGAAATCTTACAAAGAAGCCCAGGATGCAAATCAAAGAAAATGAGCTCTGCTACAGCTGAAGCTAGGTAAAGGAGGGAGAGGGGGGACTCCCTCACCTAGGCAGCCTTTATGAAAACTCTCGGAGGCCCTAGAATATCAGAGTTGTTTGAAAACCACTGCTATACCCAGCGGAGAAGGCGATGGCACCCCACTCCAGTCCTCTTGCCTGGAAAATCTCATGGACAGAGGAGCCTGGTGGGCTGCAGTCCATGCAGTCGCCAAGAGTTGGACACAACTGAGCGACTTCCCCTTCACTTTTCACTTTCATGCATTGGAGAAGGAAATGGCAACCCACTCCAGTGTTCTTGCCTAGAGAATCCCAGGGACGGGGGAGCCTGGTGGGCTGCTGTCTATGGGGTCGCACAGAATCGGACACGACTGAAGTGACTTAGCAGCAGCAGCAGCAGCAGCTATACCCAGTGGCTGTTACTGGTTATCTATAGAAGCAAGACATGCTGTTGGTTAATCTTTGTCTCATCAGGTAAGAAACTGTGCTCATGTTTTGTCACAGGGCTACAACTAAATAAAAACAGATAAAACTATCATTTAAAGGAGACCAGTGATGTTACTGCAATGCAGAAAACCCCAGTTTTCCTAATGAGTTGTATTTCAAGAATTCACTTGTAAGAGAGCTCTTTAAAAAAAACCTCTGTATAAGTTAGCTACTGCCACAAAAGTGCTGTGTAACAAACCATCTCAGAACTCACTGACCTAAAACAATTATCATTTATTCTCACATATCTACAGGTCAGCTGGAGGTCAGCTAAGTTACACTGGTTATGCTTCAAGTTGCAGGTCAGCTAAAGGGGTAAGCAGTTATCTACAGAAAGTTCATCTCACAGAGACCAGAAGTGCAGAAAGGCACAAGAAGGTAAGCAGGAAAAGACAAAGCCTCTTAAGTCCCAGGGTTAGATCTGGCACATTTTTGCCTACAAGGCTGGAGAAAACAAGTTTTATGGCTAAGCCCTGAGTCAAGGAGTAGGTAAGTGCACTCTGCCTCCATGAGGCTAAAACAAGAGGGTGAAGTACGAGCCAGCCATTCAATCCACTATATTCTGAACACATTTTCCCATAAACACAAAACTTTAGTTGTAGCCTAACGGCTTAGCTCACCAAAACTGATTTAATGCCAAGAGGAATAACAACAGTAGCTAGAATCAAGTATGTACAAGATGCAGGCACACTTTCTAAGTAAACTGAGTGTGTCTTTCCAGCTCATTTTCTTCAACCACTTTTGACAATGTACATGCTCTGCACCTTCATGGTTGCCTAAACCCCTCGCCTCTGTGCCTCACTCATGCCTCGTTTCCCTCTTCCCAATCATGTCGGTCCCCAGATTTAGAACTTGGAACACCTGCACGTAGAACCTCTCAGCTGGCTGCCAAAAGGAAGACCATCTGATCAATTCACTTCACGTTCACATACGAAGCGCCCACCGCTTCTTCACACTCAAGACATCTGCTTTATTAAGGGGCTTGTCTCAGGNAGCAGTGCTGGAAGAGTGACTCCTCCAGCTGTCACAAAATTTTAAAAGAATCCTAGTGTTGACTCCTGTTAAAATCTAAAACCAGCACCCTTCCATTCGTCTTTTCTTCCCTTTCTTTTTTCCCCTCCTTTCAAAGGGTATTTCTTAATATAGTAAAAAAAATTTTAAGGACAGAAGTACACAATAAAAGTAAGTCTGTGCCTATCACTGACCCCTTGCTCCTCTCTCCAAAGGCAAGCACTAGGGCAAAGCCAGTATATTGTGAATCGTTCCAAATATGTTATATCCTTTGCCAGTATATGTATGCAGAAATTAAATTCTAAGTTTCCTCAAATGTTTGAATTTTGTACATATTTTTGAGTCTTCCATTTTACCTAATAATATACAGAGAAGAGTGGATATTTAGGGATACTCACATTGTTTCACAGCTGTAACTGGTGTAGCTGCATTTAGCATATGCCCTGTTGACGCAGGTTTCCATGTTTTCCACTTTTATATTTAAACAGTCTAGTAGAGGACCTTAGTAGACGTTTTTTCTGAAGACATACAGGTGGGCCAAAGACACAGGAAAACACGCTCAGCGTCACTAGCATCAGGGAAACACAAAGCAAAAGCACACTGAGGCATCTCCTCACACTCGTCAGAATGGCGATTATCAGAAGCACAGCGAGTGACGCGGACTGGGGAGGGTGTGGAGGAAAGGGAACTGTTGGTGGGAATGTGAACAGTATGGAGGTTCCTTAAAAAATTAAAATTAGGGCTACTGTATAATCCAGCAATTCCATTTCTGTGTATTTTTCCAAAGAAAACAAAAAAAGTTATATGAAAAGATACATGCACCCAGGTTATGCTCACAGCAGCATCATTTATAGTAGCTGAGATGCGGCAGCAGCTGCGCCCACCAGCAGAGTGCAGGGGCGAGAGAGACGTGGTAGGTATGTGTGTGTGTGTGTGTATATGTGGTGTGTTATATATATGTATATGTGTGTATATATGTGCTGTGTGTATATATGTGGTGTGTATATATATGTATATATGTGGTGTGTGTATATATGTATATATGTCATGTATGTATATGTATGTATGTAGTGTGTGTATATGTGTGTGTATATAAATGTGTGTATATATGTATATATGTGGTGTGTGTGTGTGTGCGTATATATATGTGGTATGTGTATATATATATGTGGTGTGTGTATACATATATATGTGTGTGTGTGTGTGTATATATATATGTGGTGTGTATATATATATGTGTGTGTGTATATTATATACATATATATGTGTGTGGTGTGTGTATAAAATACGTATGTGTGTGTGTGTGAAGTGAAGTCGCTCAGTAGTGTCTGACTCTTTGCGACCCCATGGGGTGTATCTTACCAGGCTTTTAAGTCCATGAGATTTTCCAGGCAAGAGTACTGGAGTGGGTTGCCATTGCCTTCTCCAGGGGATCTTCCCGGCCCAGGGATCGAACCTGGGTCTCCCGTGTTGTAGGCAGAAGCTTTACCCTCTGAGCCACCAGGGAAGCCCGTGTGTGTGTGTGTGTGTGTGTGTGTGTGTGTGTGTGCACAAACAATGGAATATCAGTTTAAAAAGAGAGAGAGTGAAATCTTGTCATTTGTGACAACATGGACTTAGAGGGTATTATGTTAATTGAAGTAAGTCAGCAGAGAAGGACAAACGCTGTTTGTTTTCACTTATATGTGGAATCTAAGAAACAAACCAGATAAACAAAAATGACAGACTCGTAGATACAGAGAACAGGTGGGCACCGGAGGGGAAGGGGGACTGAGGGAGAATGAGACAGATGAGGGAGACTAACGGGCACAGACTTCCGCTTTAAAAGCAACGAGTCAGAGGGTGAGACACAGAGCGTGGGAAGTGAGGTCAGCTATTGTGAGGTATAGCTCGGGCTGAGGCCGGAGGAGGAAAGACGCCCTCAACAGAAGCAGGTTACCTTCAATCAGGCAAGAAGGGGTGACAGTCAGCCTAACGACCAGGCTGAGCGCAGAGAGGGGTCAGGGAGGCTCCATATTTGTAGGGAGGCTTGTGGAAGCGATAAGGGAGATGTTCATCAAGCGGGATGTTTTGGGTATACTTTAGTTGAGATGGCGTTTGTAGTTGGCAGGGGGTGATGAGTCTTCTGGGCAGGTGTAGGGGGTGGAAGGTTTCCGGACAGGAGGTGATAAGTCCCAGATAGATGCAACCCACCTGGAGCATCAGGGCGGGACCTAAAGTTCTCTTTTGTTTTCTCCAAAGTTAGATGATTCAGCAAGGGCCTTTGAAACTGTTGTTTTCTTTTCTAGGCCCCAAAGACTCCTTCAGTTATATTGTAATATCTTTGTATGGTGGCAGATGGTAGCTAGATATCATAGTGATCATTTGTAATGTATAGGAATCCCTATGTTGCGCATAAAAATGTAGAAGTGGTTTTCATTTTGTTATTACAATGTAGTGATATATATACTAGTACATAATCATTTGTATATAGGTAAATATTTGTAAAAAAAATCCCAAATGTGTACTGGCTGAAACAATAAGGTGTGTATATCTAACATATTGATAGACATTTCCAATTTTCCAGCTGTAATCTCACTGGCAATGTATGGATACTTTGATTTTCTTGTAACCCCCATTTGAATTTTTAACCTAACTGAAAACTGAACTATCACTTCGTACTAGATTACGTCTCTTTTATTATTATAAGGTCAGCATCTTTTCATGTGTTGTTGAAATTTTACTTTCTGTGATTTTTCTTTTCATTTTTCTATTAAATGGTTGACTTACACAAGTTTATTATATTGTGTTCTTGTAATCTTTTTTGCATATATTCTTATTTTTATTTATCACTGAAACTTGTTTATGCAGCATGTTTTATTTTTAGGGATTTGAAAATCTGTCTTAGTTGCTTCTGAGTTTTGTTTGCTGAAAGAGAAAAAGGGGGAGAATTCCAAATGTCTCAGATTTTCTCTTTGTGCCCTCATTTGCCTTATCCTGCATTTTAAAATTCCCTGTCTGGGAGCTAGTTTGGTGTAAATAGTGGTATATGAATCCAAGTGTCGCAGTGTCTATGTTGTAGCCACGCCTTCCGGGAAACAAACTCACTCAGAGGACAGTGCAGATGGTGGAGGGCAGTTCATTACACCGGCGGGCCCAGGGCAGAGTCTCCTCTTAGCCAAGGGCCTCGACCAGTTTTGGGAAAACCTTACATACCTTACGTGTATAAGTTTCCCTGAGACTAGTCTGATCAAGGGAAAAAGAAAGATACAATCAAAGTTAACCATGATCATATGCCTGAAGCCTAGGTAGTTCAGTTCAGTCCTCAGTCGTGTCCAACTCTTTGCGACTCCATGAACTGCAGCACGCCAGGCCTCCCTGTCCATCACCAACTCCCAGAGTTCACTCAGACCCACGTCCATCGAGTCGGTGATGCCATCCAGCCATCTCATCCTCGGTCGTCCCCTTCTCCTCCTGCCCCCAATCCCTCCCAGCATCACAGCCTTTTCCAATGAGTCAACTCTTTGCATGAGGTGGCCAAAGTACTGGAGTTTCAGCTTTAGCAACATTTCTTCCAAAGAAATCCCAGGGCTGATCTCCTTCAGAATGGATTGGTTGGATCTCCTTGCAGTCCAAGGGACTCTCAAGAGTCTTCACCAACACCACAGTTCAAAAGCATCAATTCTTCGGCACTCAGCCTTCTTCACAGTCCAACTCTCACATCCATACATGACCACAGGAAAAATCATAGCCTTGACTAGACNATATGTGCTGTGTGTATATATGTGGTGTGTATATATATGTATATATGTGGTGTGTATATATATGTATATATGTGGTGTGTGTATATATGTATATATGTCATGTATGTATATGTATGTATGTAGTGTGTGTATATGTGTGTGTATATAAATGTGTGTATATATGTATATATGTGGTGTGTGTGTGTGTGCGTATATATATGTGGTATGTGTATATATATATGTGGTGTGTGTATACATATATATGTGTGTGTGTGTGTGTATATATATATGTGGTGTGTATATATATATGTGTGTGTGTATATTATATACATATATATGTGTGTGGTGTGTGTATAAAATACGTATGTGTGTGTGTGTGAAGTGAAGTCGCTCAGTAGTGTCTGACTCTTTGCGACCCCATGGGGTGTATCTTACCAGGCTTTTCAGTCCATGGGATTTTCCAGGCAAGAGTACTGGAGTGGGTTGCCATTGCCTTCTCCAGGGGATCTCCCCGACCCAGGGATCGAACCTGGGTCTCCCGTGTTGTAGGCAGAAGCTTTACCCTCTGAGCCACCAGGGAAGCCCGTGTGTGTGTGTGTGTGTGTGTGTGTGTGTGTGTGTGCACAAACAATGGAATATCAGTTTAAAAAGAGAGAGAGTGAAATCTTGTCATTTGTGACAACATGGACTTAGAGGGTATTATGTTAATTGAAGTAAGTCAGCAGAGAAGGACAAACGCTGTTTGTTTTCACTTATATGTGGAATCTAAGAAACAAACCAGATAAACAAAAATGACAGACTCGTAGATACAGAGAACAGGTGGGCACCGGAGGGGAAGGGGGACTGAGGGAGAATGAGACAGATGAGGGAGACTAACGGGCACAGACTTCCGCTTTAAAAGCAACGAGTCAGAGGGTGAGACACAGAGCGTGGGAAGTGAGGTCAGCTATTGTGAGGTATAGCTCGGGCTGAGGCCGGAGGAGGAAAGACGCCCTCAACAGAAGCAGGTTACCTTCAATCAGGCAAGAAGGGGTGACAGTCAGCCTAACGACCAGGCTGAGCGCAGAGAGGGGTCAGGGAGGCTCCATATTTGTAGGGAGGCTTGTGGAAGCGATAAGGGAGATGTTCATCAAGCGGGATGTTTTGGGTATACTTTAGTTGAGATGGCGTTTGTAGTTGGCAGGGGGTGATGAGTCTTCTGGGCAGGTGTAGGGGGTGGAAGGTTTCCGGACAGGAGGTGATAAGTCCCAGATAGATGCAACCCGCCTGGAGCATCAGGGCGGGACCTAAAGTTCTCTTTTGTTTTCTCCAAAGTTAGATGATTCAGCAAGGGCCTTTGAAACTGTTGTTTTCTTTTCTAGGCCCCAAAGACTCCTTCAGTTATCTTGTAATATCTTTGTATGGTGGCAGATGGTAGCTAGATATCATAGTGATCATTTGTAATGTATAGGAATCCCTATGTTGCGCATAAAAATGTAGAAGTGGTTTTCATTTTGTTATTACAATGTAGTGATATATATACTAGTACATAATCATTTGTATATAGGTAAATATTTGTAAAAAAAATCCCAAATGTGTACTGGCTGAAACAATAAGGTGTGTATATCTAACATATTGATAGACATTTCCAATTTTCCAGCTGTAATCTCACTGGCAATGTATGGATACTTTGATTTTCTTGTAACCCCCATTTGAATTTTTAACCTAACTGAAAACTGAACTATCACTTCGTACTAGATTACGTCTCTTTTATTATTATAAGGTCAGCATCTTTTCATGTGTTGTTGAAATTTTACTTTCTGTGATTTTTCTTTTCATTTTTCTATTAAATGGTTGACTTACACAAGTTTATTATATTGTGTTCTTGTAATCTTTTTTGCATATATTCTTATTTTTATTTATCACTGAAACTTGTTTATGCAGCATGTTTTATTTTTAGGGATTTGAAAATCTGTCTTAGTTGCTTCTGAGTTTTGTTTGCTGAAAGAGAAAAAGGGGGAGAATTCCAAATGTCTCAGATTTTCTCTTTGTGCCCTCATTTGCCTTATCCTGCATTTTAAAATTCCCTGTCTGGGAGCTAGTTTGGTGTAAGTAGTGGTATATGAATCCAAGTGTCGCAGTGTCTATGTTGTAGCCACGCCTTCCGGGAAACAAACTCACTCAGAGGACAGTGCAGATGGTGGAGGGCAGTTCATTACACCGGCGGGCCCAGGGCAGAGTCTCCTCTTAGCCAAGGGCCTCGACCAGTTTTGGGAAAACCTTACATACCTTACGTGTATAAGGTTCCCTGAGACTAGTCTGATCAAGGGAAAAAGAAAGATACAATCAAAGTTAACCATGATCATATGCCTGAAGCCTAGGTAGTTCAGTTCAGTCCTCAGTCGTGTCCAACTCTTTGCGACTCCATGAACTGCAGCACGCCAGGCCTCCCTGTCCATCACCAACTCCCAGAGTTCACTCAGACCCACGTCCATCGAGTCGGTGATGCCATCCAGCCATCTCATCCTCGGTCGTCCCCTTCTCCTCCTGCCCCCAATCCCTCCCAGCATCACAGCCTTTTCCAATGAGTCAACTCTTTGCATGAGGTGGCCAAAGTACTGGAGTTTCAGCTTTAGCAACATTTCTTCCAAAGAAATCCCAGGGCTGATCTCCTTCAGAATGGATTGGTTGGATCTCCTTGCAGTCCAAGGGACTCTCAAGAGTCTTCACCAACACCACAGTTCAAAAGCATCAATTCTTCGGCACTCAGCCTTCTTCACAGTCCAACTCTCACATCCATACATGACCACAGGAAAAATCATAGCCTTGACTAGACGGACCTTTGTTGTAACAGTGGACAATTTTCAATAGGCCTGTGGTCATACCCCAGTCAGCAGAATAGAATGTATGATTCTATTCAGTTACACAGATAATTAGAGTATTCTTTTAGCATTAGAGCGCCCTGGGGCTCTTCCTTCCAGGGGCCTGGTTTTGCAGTTGGTAAGTTGTTTCCGTAGATACTGGGCATAGAGCTCAAAGTCCACAGCCAGGCCCAAGATGGAGTCCTGCTTTCAAGATAGAGCCTGTTCTGTTTCCTCCTTCATCTACAGTTTACTTTGAAAATTCTTTAGTATTTATATGGTAGTGTGTATGTTTGGAGAAGGAAATGCCAACCCTCTCTAGTATTCTTGCCTAGGAAATCACATGGATGGAGTCTGAGCCTGTTGGGTTACAGTCCTGTGAGGTCACAAAGAGTCAGAGATGACTTAGCAGCTGAGCATATAGTGTATTTCTGTGTATTACTTAGGTTGAGCTAAAATGCAGGTTAGCCAGTGTTTTATCAGAAAAGCCTGTACTTCCGAGAAGAAACTACAGACTCTTCTGGTACACCCATCACCACCAAGTCATGCTTTTCTAATTAGCATATTGAATGTCAGAAATTGGTTTTCTTTTCTTTGAAGCTTTCTACTGAAAACTGTTGCATGTTCACTAACTTGATGAAGATTAGGTATGTAACCCCACTGGTGAAATTTAAGATATTTAAGATTTATAGGTGGATCAAAAAAAATCTGGAGACATTGTAAGCATGCACGAACAGAGTTTCAAAATCCATTGAGCTCTGCTGCGGCTCAGGGCAGGCTGGCCCAAAAGATGTCAAGTAGGCATACTGATTATTTTGAATTAAAGTGGCCTAGGAAATAGCCAGTGCAAGAACACCTGGACCCTACTCTGTCTCCTTGGAAGCAGGAGGTGGAAAAACACCCAGAGGTGGGGAATGCAGGGCAGAGGAGGCTGTGTACACAGACTAAACTGCTTCGATTCTTTGCTAATTAGTGCTCAAACCCAACTTTTCTTTTTTTCCTGTCAGTTCTTCACAAATTTATTGTTTATTTGCTTAAAAACTATCAAAGCTGCCTGCTTTGGTCATTTCTTTAGGCCCTATTTCTATTAGACCCCTGTATATACAAATTCAGTTTTTTTCCTGTTAATCTTTCCTGTGTCAATTCGATTATTAGACCCATCAAAAGAACTCCAAAAGGGTAGAGGGAACTTTCCCCTTCTCCCACAGTTTCTGCTTCAGACTCTTAGGGATAGAGCTCGAGTCTTGAATCTCTTTTTTAAATAGTTTTGAATCTGGTCATTGGGATAAAAGGTTGGTCAGTTACATGATGCTGAATGTCATTTCTCAGGAATACTGTCCGGTTTGCCTTATGTGAAGGAAAGCTTTCCTTTTATCGAAAGTGGTGGGCCTCAGAAAAGATTAGAGCACCTCAAGTATTTGTTTAAAATTTGGGGCGGGGCTGTGTGCACGCGTGCTGGAACTTGGCAAGCCTCGTTTGTGTTTGCCGTCTGGTTCCCTGTCAAATTGGGGCCGAAGAGGCAGAAGGCAGAACTGGAGGGAGCAAAGGGGACTTGCTGCTTCTGATTCTTCTCCCTGTCCCTGCCAGTGTCCTGACAGAAGTGTGTTTCATCCCTGCGACAGCAGTTTGTCTCTCGTGGTCCCAGAACAGCTCA
The DNA here is from genome assembly GCA_006410735.1 of Raphicerus campestris. Lineage (NCBI taxonomy): Eukaryota > Metazoa > Chordata > Mammalia > Artiodactyla > Bovidae > Raphicerus > Raphicerus campestris. Next base: position 369,625 of record SJYW01031844.1, on the reverse strand, counting down.
TTGCCTACTCAGAGGTACTGGTACCAGCTTGCAGCTGCCCCCAGCGGCCTTCTCTTAGACTTCTGAGTCCCAGCTGTGTTGATCTCTCTTCTGAAGCTCCTGGGATGCCAACACCCGCTGATCAGTTCTAATAATCTTATCCTTTCTTTTTGTTCTGTTAGACCTTATGGTCTTTTCCTAAGATTCGTCGCTCCAAAGATCACCGAGACTCGGATTCGATGCAAACAGCAGGAGGATTTATTAGGCCGGCGCGCCGGGGTTCAGTCACCTCCAGGGAGGAACGAACCCCGAACAGTGGTTACAGAGCAGTATTTAAGCACAAGAGTTACAAACAGGTACAGGTAGGGTGGGGAGCATCCGATTGGTGGGCAGGTTTTAACCCTTACAGAGATAGGCTCGTTTGTTATCAGGTCGAAAAACGGCTGGTCGGATCACATTTTGACAGTTAGCTGTCTCTTGGAAAAACAATTTCCTGGAAACAATCCCCAAGGAAGCCCCTGATAGAGCCAAAAGGCCTCATTCCATGAGATAAGGACCTGCTCTCAAAGGTTTAGCAAAAATGTAACTTTTCTTCTCAGTCCCTCCAGGTTTACTAACAGGAGCTGCTTTTCTGAGCTTCTATGCTACTTTAGTTCCTTTGACTCTCAGTTGTCCAGTAATTCTGTAACCAGTTCCTTACATTAAATCTACTCTGTTACAATGGCTTGTCTTCATAAATGAATCCTGACTGATACATTTATTATTTATTAAATCAAGGAAAAGGTACAAATTTTAAAGGTTTATTAATGTAGATAGCAGTAAAATATCCAAAACAGAAAAAAATTAAACTGCAATCCTATTTGGGGGGAATTGGGAAAGAAATGTACATTTTAAATAATGTACAATATAATAAAAACTTCATAAATTATATTATGCAATATAATAAAAAATTTAAAACATGAGATGACATAACTTTTTTTTAGTATGAGTTTTCATTAAGACGTAAGGCCCAATAACTAAAACTTTCTATTTGACTTTCATCCTTTTCCATCCTTTGATTTTCACCCTTTTTGGCAGGCTATGGATTTCCTCTGTAAAAAGTTTTGGGACAGTCCTCTTGGTAGTTAGTACTGGTTAGGCCCTACCTATGGAGTCTGTGTATGGTATCAACACTTCAGAGCGGGTTTTGCCAGGCGTGAGGCTCGCAAATGCAGCTGCAACTGTCCCCCTTCAGTGTCTCTCTGTTACACTTTCCTGAGGCTGGCCCACCATAAACTTATGAAACATAAACTGTGGGTCTGATTTTAATTGCTTTTATCCTAATAAGTAATTTTTATTTTATGAGGCTCAGAAATTAAAGACAGCAAGGAATTAGAAGTACACAAAATCGTTGACATTCTGCAGAGAATTTACTCTTTTTTAATATAAATTTATTTATTTTAATTGGAGGTTAATTACTTTACAATATTGTATTGGTTTTGCCATACATTGACATGAATCCGCCACAGGTGTACACGTGTTGCCCATCCTGACCCCCCCGCCACCTCCCTCCCCATACCATCCCTCTGGATCCTCCCAGTGCACCAGCCCCGAGCATCCTGTATCATGCATAGAACCTGGACTGGTGATTCGTTTCACACAGGATATTAGACATGTTTCAATGCCATTCTCCCAAATCATCCCACCCTCNGAGAGTGAAATCTTGTCATTTGTGACAACATGGACTTAGAGGGTATTATGTTAATTGAAGTAAGTCAGCAGAGAAGGACAAACGCTGTTTGTTTTCACTTATATGTGGAATCTAAGAAACAAACCAGATAAACAAAAATGACAGACTCGTAGATACAGAGAACAGGTGGGCACCGGAGGGGAAGGGGGACTGAGGGAGAATGAGACAGATGAGGGAGACTAACGGGCACAGACTTCCGCTTTAAAAGCAACGAGTCAGAGGGTGAGACACAGAGCGTGGGAAGTGAGGTCAGCTATTGTGAGGTATAGCTCGGGCTGAGGCCGGAGGAGGAAAGACGCCCTCAACAGAAGCAGGTTACCTTCAATCAGGCAAGAAGGGGTGACAGTCAGCCTAACGACCAGGCTGAGCGCAGAGAGGGGTCAGGGAGGCTCCATATTTGTAGGGAGGCTTGTGGAAGCGATAAGGGAGATGTTCATCAAGCGGGATGTTTTGGGTATACTTTAGTTGAGATGGCGTTTGTAGTTGGCAGGGGGTGATGAGTCTTCTGGGCAGGTGTAGGGGGTGGAAGGTTTCCGGACAGGAGGTGATAAGTCCCAGATAGATGCAACCCACCTGGAGCATCAGGGCGGGACCTAAAGTTCTCTTTTGTTTTCTCCAAAGTTAGATGATTCAGCAAGGGCCTTTGAAACTGTTGTTTTCTTTTCTAGGCCCCAAAGACTCCTTCAGTTATATTGTAATATCTTTGTATGGTGGCAGATGGTAGCTAGATATCATAGTGATCATTTGTAATGTATAGGAATCCCTATGTTGCGCATAAAAATGTAGAAGTGGTTTTCATTTTGTTATTACAATGTAGTGATATATATACTAGTACATAATCATTTGTATATAGGTAAATATTTGTAAAAAAAAATTCCAAATGTGTACTGGCTGAAACAATAAGGTGTGTATATCTAACATATTGATAGACATTTCCAATTTTCCAGCTGTAATCTCACTGGCAATGTATGGATACTTTGATTTTCTTGTAACCCCCATTTGAATTTTTAACCTAACTGAAAACTGAACTATCACTTCGTACTAGATTACGTCTCTTTTATTATTATAAGGTCAGCATCTTTTCATGTGTTGTTGAAATTTTACTTTCTGTGATTTTTCTTTTCATTTTTCTATTAAATGGTTGACTTACACAAGTTTATTATATTGTGTTCTTGTAATCTTTTTTGCATATATTCTTATTTTTATTTATCACTGAAACTTGTTTATGCAGCATGTTTTATTTTTAGGGATTTGAAAATCTGTCTTAGTTGCTTCTGAGTTTTGTTTGCTGAAAGAGAAAAAGGGGGAGAATTCCAAATGTCTCAGATTTTCTCTTTGTGCCCTCATTTGCCTTATCCTGCATTTTAAAATTCCCTGTCTGGGAGCTAGTTTGGTGTAAGTAGTGGTATATGAATCCAAGTGTCGCAGTGTCTATGTTGTAGCCACGCCTTCCGGGAAACAAACTCACTCAGAGGACAGTGCAGATGGTGGAGGGCAGTTCATTACACCGGCGGGCCCAGGGCAGAGTCTCCTCTTAGCCAAGGGCCTCGACCAGTTTTGGGAAAACCTTACATACCTTACGTGTATAAGTTTCCCTGAGACTAGTCTGATCAAGGGAAAAAGAAAGATACAATCAAAGTTAACCATGATCATATGCCTGAAGCCTAGGTAGTTCAGTTCAGTCCTCAGTCGTGTCCAACTCTTTGCGACTCCATGAACTGCAGCACGCCAGGCCTCCCTGTCCATCACCAACTCCCAGAGTTCACTCAGACCCACGTCCATCGAGTCGGTGATGCCATCCAGCCATCTCATCCTCGGTCGTCCCCTTCTCCTCCTGCCCCCAATCCCTCCCAGCATCACAGCCTTTTCCAATGAGTCAACTCTTTGCATGAGGTGGCCAAAGTACTGGAGTTTCAGCTTTAGCAACATTTCTTCCAAAGAAATCCCAGGGCTGATCTCCTTCAGAATGGATTGGTTGGATCTCCTTGCAGTCCAAGGGACTCTCAAGAGTCTTCACCAACACCACAGTTCAAAAGCATCAATTCTTCGGCACTCAGCCTTCTTCACAGTCCAACTCTCACATCCATACATGACCACAGGAAAAATCATAGCCTTGACTAGACGGACCTTTGTTGTAACAGTGGACAATTTTCAATAGGCCTGTGGTCATACCCCAGTCAGCAGAATAGAATGTATGATTCTATTCAGTTACACAGATAATTAGAGTATTCTTTTAGCATTAGAGCGCCCTGGGGCTCTTCCTTCCAGGGGCCTGGTTTTGCAGTTGGTAAGTTGTTTCCGTAGATACTGGGCATAGAGCTCAAAGTCCACAGCCAGGCCCAAGATGGAGTCCTGCTTTCAAGATAGAGCCTGTTCTGTTTCCTCCTTCATCTACAGTTTACTTTGAAAATTCTTTAGTATTTATATGGTAGTGTGTATGTTTGGAGAAGGAAATGCCAACCCTCTCTAGTATTCTTGCCTAGGAAATCACATGGATGGAGTCTGAGCCTGTTGGGTTACAGTCCTGTGAGGTCACAAAGAGTCAGAGATGACTTAGCAGCTGAGCATATAGTGTATTTCTGTGTATTACTTAGGTTGAGCTAAAATGCAGGTTAGCCAGTGTTTTATCAGAAAAGCCTGTACTTCCGAGAAGAAACTACAGACTCTTCTGGTACACCCATCACCACCAAGTCATGCTTTTCTAATTAGCATATTGAATGTCAGAAATTGGTTTTCTTTTCTTTGAAGCTTTCTACTGAAAACTGTTGCATGTTCACTAACTTGATGAAGATTAGGTATGTAACCCCACTGGTGAAATTTAAGATATTTAAGATTTATAGGTGGATCAAAAAAAATCTGGAGACATTGTAAGCATGCACGAACAGAGTTTCAAAATCCATTGAGCTCTGCTGCGGCTCAGGGCAGGCTGGCCCAAAAGATGTCAAGTAGGCATACTGATTATTTTGAATTAAAGTGGCCTAGGAAATAGCCAGTGCAAGAACACCTGGACCCTACTCTGTCTCCTTGGAAGCAGGAGGTGGAAAAACACCCAGAGGTGGGGAATGCAGGGCAGAGGAGGCTGTGTACACAGACTAAACTGCTTCGATTCTTTGCTAATTAGTGCTCAAACCCAACTTTTCTTTTTTTCCTGTCAGTTCTTCACAAATTTATTGTTTATTTGCTTAAAAACTATCAAAGCTGCCTGCTTTGGTCATTTCTTTAGGCCCTATTTCTATTAGACCCCTGTATATACAAATTCAGTTTTTTTCCTGTTAATCTTTCCTGTGTCAATTCGATTATTAGACCCATCAAAAGAACTCCAAAAGGGTAGAGGGAACTTTCCCCTTCCCCCACAGTTTCTGCTTCAGACTCTTAGGGATAGAGCTCGAGTCTTGAATCTCTTTTTTAAATAGTTTTGAATCTGGTCATTGGGATAAAAGGTTGGTCAGTTACATGATGCTGAATGTCATTTCTCAGGAATACTGTCCGGTTTGCCTTATGTGAAGGAAAGCTTTCCTTTTATCGAAAGTGGTGGGCCTCAGAAAAGATTAGAGCACCTCAAGTATTTGTTTAAAATTTGGGGCGGGGCTGTGTGCACGCATGCTGGAACTTGGCAAGCCTCGTTTGTGTTTGCCGTCTGGTTCCCTGTCAAATTGGGGCCGAAGAGGCAGAAGGCAGAACTGGAGGGAGCAAAGGGGACTTGCTGCTTCTGATTCTTCTCCCTGTCCCTGCCAGTGTCCTGACAGAAGTGTGTTTCATCCCTGCGACAGCAGTTTGTCTCTCGTGGTCCCAGAATAGCTCATTGCCTACTCAGAGGTACTGGTACCAGCTTGCAGCTGCCCCCAGCGGCCTTCTCTTAGACTTCTGAGTCCCAGCTGTGTTATCTCTCTTCTGAAGCTCCTGGGATGCCAACACCCGCTGATCAGTTCTAATAATCTTATCCTTTCTTTTTGTTCTGTTAGACCTTATGGTCTTTTCCTAAGATTCGTCGCTCCAAAGATCACCGAGACTCGGATTCGATGCAAACAGCAGGAGGATTTATTAGGCCGGCGCGCCGGGGTTCAGTCACCTCCAGGGAGGAACGAACCCCGAACAGTGGTTACAGAGCAGTATTTAAGCACAAGAGTTACAAACAGGTACAGGTAGGGTGGGGAGCATCCGATTGGTGGGCAGGTTTTAACCCTTACAGAGATAGGCTCGTTTGTTATCAGGTCGAAAAACGGCTGGTCGGATCACATTTTGACAGTTAGCTGTCTCTTGGAAAAACAATTTCCTGGAAACAATCCCCAAGGAAGCCCCTGATAGAGCCAAAAGGCCTCATTCCATGAGATAAGGACCTGCTCTCAAAGGTTTAGCAAAAATGTAACTTTTCTTCTCAGTCCCTCCAGGTTTACTAACAGGAGCTGCTTTTCTGAGCTTCTATGCTACTTTAGTTCCTTTGACTCTCAGTTGTCCAGTAACTCTGTAACCAGTTCCTTACATTAAATCTACTCTGTTACAATGGCTTGTCTTCATAAATGAATCCTGACTGATACATTTATTATTTATTAAATCAAGGAAAAGGTACAAATTTTAAAGGTTTATTAATGTAGATAGCAGTAAAATATCCAAAACAGAAAAAAATTAAACTGCAATCCTATTTGGGGGGAATTGGGAAAGAAATGTACATTTTAAATAATGTACAATATAATAAAAACTTCATAAATTATATTATGCAATATAATAAAAAATTTAAAACATGAGATGACATAACTTTTTTTTAGTATGAGTTTTCATTAAGACGTAAGGCCCAATAACTAAAACTTTCTATTTGACTTTCATCCTTTTCCATCCTTTGATTTTCACCCTTTTTGGCAGGCTATGGATTTCCTCTGTAAAAAGTTTTGGGACAGTCCTCTTGGTAGTTAGTACTGGTTAGGCCCTACCTATGGAGTCTGTGTATGGTATCAACACTTCAGAGCGGGTTTTGCCAGGCGTGAGGCTCGCAAATGCAGCTGCAACTGTCCCCCTTCAGTGTCTCTCTGTTACACTTTCCTGAGGCTGGCCCACCATAAACTTATGAAACATAAACTGTGGGTCTGATTTTAATTGCTTTTATCCTAATAAGTAATTTTTATTTTATGAGGCTCAGAAATTAAAGACAGCAAGGAATTAGAAGTACACAAAATCGTTGACATTCTGCAGAGAATTTACTCTTTTTTAATATAAATTTATTTATTTTAATTGGAGGTTAATTACTTTACAATATTGTATTGGTTTTGCCATACATTGACATGAATCCGCCACAGGTGTACACGTGTTGCCCATCCTGACCCCCCCGCCACCTCCCTCCCCATACCATCCCTCTGGATCATCCCAGTGCACCAGCTCCGAGCATCCTGTATCATGCATAGAACCTGGACTGGTGATTCGTTTCACACAGGATATTAGACATGTTTCAATGCCATTCTCCCAAATCATCCCACCCTCGCCCTCTTCAACAGAGTCCAAAAGACTGTTCTATACATCTGTGTCTCTTTTGCTGTCTCACATATAGGGTTATTGTTACTATCTTTCTAAATTCCATATATATGCATTAGTATACTGTATTGGTGTTTTTCTTTCTGGCTTACTTCACTCTGTATAATAGGTTCCAGTTTCATCCACCTCATTAGAACTGATTCAAATGTGTTCTTCTTAATGGCTGAGTAATACTCCATTGTGTATATTACCACAGCTCTCTTATCCATTTGTCTGCTGATGGACATCTAGGCTGCTTCCATGTCCTGGGTATCATAAACAGTGCTGTGATGAACATTGGGGTACACATGTCTCTTTCAATTTTTATTTCCTCGGTGTGTAAGCCCAGCAGTGGGATTGCTGGGTCATATGGCAGTTCTACTTCCAGTTTTTAAGGAATCTCCACACTGTTCTCCATAGTGGCTGTACTAGTTTGCATTCCCACCAACATTGTAAGAGGGTTCCCTTTTCTCCACACCCTCTCCAGCATTTGTTGCTTGTAGACTTTTGGAGAGCAGCCCTTCCAACTGGCGTGAAATGGTACCTCATTGCGGTTTTGATTTGCATTTCACTGATAATGAGTGATGTTGAGCATCTTTCATGTGTTTGTTAGCCATCTATATGTCTTCTTTGGAGAAATGTCTGTTTAGTTCTTTGGCTCATTTTTTGATTGGGCTGTTTATTTTTCTGGAATTGAGCTGCAGGAATTCTTTGTATAATTTTGAGATTAATTCTTTGTCAGTTGCTTCATTTGCTATTATTTTCTCCCATTCTGAAGGCTATTTTTTTACCTTGCTTATAGTTTCCTTTGTTGTACAGAAGCTTTTAATTTTAATTAGATCCCATTTGTTTATTTTTGGGGAAAACAACAAATAACACACAAAGGGATTCCCATAATGATAACAGCTGATCTTTCAATAGAAACTCGTCAGGCCAGGAGGAAATGACAGGACATACTTAAAGTGATGAAAGAAAATAACCTACAACCCAGATTACTGTAACCGGTAAGGATCTCATTCATATATGAAGGAGAAATCAAAAGATTTACAGACAAGCAAAAGCTGAGAGAATTCAGCACCATTAAAAGAGCTCTCCAACAAATGCTAAAGGATATTCTCTAGACAGGAAACACAAAAAGGGTGTTTAAACTCGAACCCCAAACGATAAAGTAAATGGCAACGAAATCATACTTATCAATAATTACCTTAAGTGTAAATGGGTTGAATGCCTCAACCAAAAGACAAAGGCTGGCTGAATGGATACAAAAGCAAGACCCCCATATATGTTGTCTACAAGAGACCCACCTCAAAATAAGTGACACATACAGACTGAAAGTGAAGGGCTAGAAAAAGATATTCCACGCAAATAGAGGCCAAAAGAAAGCAAGAGTAGCAATACTCATATCCGATAAAATAGACTTTAAAACAAAGGCTGTGAAAAAAGATGGAGAAGGACACTACATAATGATCAAAGGATCAACCCAAGAAGAATATATAACAACTATAAATATATATGTAAGACAATGCTAACAAGTATGAAAGGGGAAATTAACAATAATAGTTGGAGACTTTAATACCCCACTCACACCTATGGACAGATCAACTAAACAGAAAATTAACAAGGAAACACAAACTTTAAATGATACAATAAACCAGTTAGACCTAATTGATATCTGTAGGACATTTCACCCCAAAACAATGAATTTCACCATTTTCTCAAGTGCACAAGGAACCTTCTCCAAGATAGATCACATCCTGGGCCATAAATCTAGGCTTGATAAATTCAAAAAAATTGAAATCATTCCAAGCATCTTTTCTGACCACAATGCAGTAAAGTTAGAGCTCAATTACAGGGGAAAAACTACTAAAAATTCCAACATATGGAGACTGAACAACACGCTGTTGAATAAACAACAAATCACAGAAGAAATAAAGAAATCAAAATATGCATAGAAACGAATGAAAATGAAAACACAACAACCCCAAACCTGTGGGACACTATAAAAGCAGNGTACATGTGTCTTTTTCAATTCTGGTTTCCTTGGTGTGTATGCCCAGCAGTGGGATTGCTGGGTCATAAGGCAGTTCTATTTGCAATTTTTAAAGGAATCTCCACACTGTTCTCATAGTGGCTGTACTAGTTTGCATTCCCACCAACAGTGTAAGAGGGTTCCCTTTTCTCCACACCTTTTCTAGCATTTATTGCTTGTAGACTTTTAACAAATTTACTTTTGAAAGACCACATAATGACCTAAATCTATTTAAAATGCAAAATAGTCCATAAAATTATATCCCTGAGGATTTCCCTGGCAGTCCAGCCATTGAGACTGCAGTTCCACTGCAGGAGATGTGGGTTCCATCCCTGACATCAGAAAAGTAAGACCCTGCATGCCATGTGGTACACCTAAAAAATTTTTTTTAATATATATCTGTTTCAATATGTAAATACTGAATAAGATTACAATAACAGAAGATATAGTGAAGCCAAATATTTGCTTCCTTTTATTCAAAAGTAATAAATTTGGGTTTATGAGAAGTTGATCTAACACTTTCAGTATGACAACACAGGAAAATTATAGAAGAGAGGCACAGGGGACATAAAAATAAAACCCAGCATTGGGAAAGTGACAGTAGCCAAAACTTTCATATACAATAAAGTGAACTAAACTCAATTAATATGGGAATAGCGTTTCAGACAGTCATGGGCTATTATCTTCTGTCTTGGATTCTTGGGCTGAGACAGTAGGAGACCCCAGGGACCACAGAGAGGTGGTGTGGTGGACACTGGGGACATGGAGAGAGAGGGACAACTCCCAGTGAAATAATTTTAATATACAATTTACCTAGATGTATCCTGTACTGTAATTTGAAATTACATTGGAGCTTTTTCATATTAATATGAAATTAAAAATTTTTATTAATAAATTCATAAGATTCCTATGTGTCAAATATTTAGCTATAAATCTGTTAGAATGAGAATCAGTCTCCTCTGTTATATGTTTGCCTATAAACTAAGGATAAGCATGTAGTTCAGTGGTGGTGTATTATATTGTCAGCTTAAAACCACAAACAGCATTGCTCCAGAAAATAATTTCCTAAAATGATGGTCAACATTCTGTTTGTGCTTTTGAAAAATATTGACCATGAGAAAATACTTTGTGGTTATATTAAAAATTTTTATATGTGTTTATATGCCAAATATTTTAAGCAAAGTTGGTTTTAAATTGGCCTTTCAATTGCTTAGGGATCTGGTGGGATACTGGAAAGTTGTGCTCTTATGAGGCTTCTGTCAATGTTACGTGTTGCAGGATGCCTCGCCTCTCTTGTCCTGTCCACTAAACTCAGTTAGGTCTCCCTAGTCACTGCAATGACCCAAAGCAGCCCCTCAGATCTAGAGAATTCTCCCTAGGATGAAGTAGAACCTTCAGTGAAAGTCACTATCAGGGACGTTAATTATCAGCTTGCCAGAGCCAGACTCAAAGAATCAAAACTTTAAGCAATAATCTGAAAGATAACTAAATGATCATCATTCACTGCGCCCTAGCAGTGAGGCAGTCAGGAGGGAAAATGCAGCATCTGAGATGCAGGGATGGAGTTACAGTCTCGTGTGACATGACACATATTTAAAGTTGTGCATCTAATTGTTGTACACATAGGATTTGTACGTAATTTTGTGTAGGTATTTCGTAAGCATCTTTCTAAATTGGCATTTTACCAAAGAAACTGGATTATATAGTTCACAGTTCTCTTTTCTGTTTTATTCAAGGTCTCAATATGCTCCAGGAACTATTAGGTATTCAAATCAAGAACGAGTACTCCTCAGAACCATAACAGCAAATGTATGGAGTAAGTTCAGGAAAAAACTGAAAGCGGTTAAATTTGGAGGAGGAAGGGATGATTAGAAGCACATGGTAGGAGAGGAGCAGTGGGTGACCTCCGTGAGGAAGTCAGAGTCTTGGGAGCCCCTCGGAACTCCTCTCAGTCAAGGAGAGGCACCTAACAGCAAGGGTCACATACCAGCTCTCATCCTGAACAGTGATTATTTTAAAGGACATGTGGACGCCTTATACACTCATATATAAGTGAGAGATGAAGAGTGTCCCCAGACATTTAGTTCATTAAAAATATTTAATCAATGGTATCAATGTTCTGAAAAAGAAATCAGATTTTCTTTTTTAAAATGTTTTATTTAGTAAAGTCAGAAGGCTGAGCACNCATTCAGAAAACGAAGATCATGGCATCTCGTCCCATCACTTCATGACAAATAGATGGGGAAACAGTGGAAACAGTGTCAGACTTTATTTTTGGGGGCTCCAAAATCACTGCAGATGGTGATTGCAGTCATGAAATTTTTTAAAAGACGCTTACTCCTTGGAAGGAAAGTTATGAGCAACCTAGATAGCATATTCAAAAGCAGAGACATTACTTTGCCAAAAAATGTTCGTCTAGTCAAAGCTATGGTTTTTCCAGTGGTCAGGTATGGATGTGAGAGTTGGACTGTGAAGAAGGCTGAGCGCCAAAGAATTGATGCTTTTGAAGTGTGGTGTTGGAGAAGACTGTTCAGAGTCCCTTGGACTGCAAGGAGATCCAACCAGTCCATTCTGAAGGAGATCAGCCCTGGGATTTCTTTGGAAGGAATGATGCTAATGCTGAAACTCCAGTACTTTGGCCACCTCATGCGAGGAGTTGACTCCTTGGAAAAGACTGTGATGCTGGGAGGGTTTGGGGCAGGAGGAGAAGGCGACGACAGAGGATGAGATGGCTGGATGGCATCACCAACTCGATGGACATGAGTTTGAGTGAAGCCTGGGAGTTGGTGATGGACAGGGAGGCCTGGTGTGCTGCAATTCATGGAGTCGCAAAGAGTCGGACACGACTGAGCAACTGAACTGAATTGATATAGTTATCATAAGCTATTTTGATGATGTAGTTGTTAAATCATCACTTTTAAACCATAGAAAGCTTTATAAACAGAAAAAGTTGACCTTGAAGTGTGTTCCAGAATGGAATTACCTAATCATGAACTCCTGGAAGGCAGACACCATTCTTGTTTAACCTACTTTGTGTATGTAGCATCTATTAGAGAGGAAATTGGGTTAGGCACTGCCTGTATTCATTCCTATCACAGCACTTATTTCCCTGTGTTATTACTGCCCGTCTGCTTGTCTATTCCCTTCCCTTGTTCTGTTAGATTGACCTAATTTTTAAGAGACATGTTAAAATCTCCTTCTATAATTTTTGGTTCTATCGTTGTAGCAGTGGTCACCATTCACTGTGTTTGACCCATAAGTAGCCTATTACATTAAAAAAAATTTGCCTTTTCTCATTTATATAGTGACCCTTGTGGCTAAGTAGTGACTGTATTTTTAAATTGTACCTTATTTTATGTGTGTAGGTTTATGCATACATGTATTCCTACATATGTATTCTTTTTATTCTTTTATTTATATTTATATTTGCCTGTAACTATTTCTGTCATTTTATTCTCATTTTAAAATGTATCATTTTAGGTGTATATCTTACAAATAACATTTAGTTGCATTTTTTTTCTTTTTTGTTGAGTTATGATTAACATGTAGCAGTATATTGTTATGCTCCGAGTCCAAGACCCCAAATAGACTGAGAGAACAAGTCCACCAAAGTACTGCAAAAGCAAGAAGGGAGTTTATTGATTACTAACTCGAGTTAGGGCTCCCCTGCCCCCTCCAACACAGTGGAGTAAGGCAAGAGGGCCCCGAGCCCTGAATTACAGCAGTATTTATAAACTTAGAACAAAGAAAGGGAGTTGGTAAGGGCGGATTGGTTGCAAGGGTCTCTTGGCACCTACTAATTGGCTAGATTCCCACACGCGCGGGCTTTCTTAGGGGCTTTTTTCCTATTGGTCAAGCTACGCTGTCCGTGGGAGTTCCCAGGGCCTCAGCTTTCCTAGAGACCTAGCCTGCCCCTTAGAGCCTGTCCTGGCTCCAGTTAGGCCCTAACATATATTAGCTTCAGGTGTACAATATAATGATTTGATATTTGTATACACTGCAAAATGATCACTGCAGTTGTTGTAGCCACGCGGTCTGGGAAACAAACTCACTCAGAAGGGCGATGCGGATGGTGGTGTGCAGTTATTACACTGGTGGGCCCACGGCAGAGTCTCCTCTTAGCCAAGGACCCTGACCAGTTTTTGTGAAAACCTTATATACCCGAAGTGTATGTGCCCAAACCCACCTCCCCAAATTTCCTGAAACTAGTCTGAATGAAGGAGAAAGAAAGATACAATCAAAGTTAACCAAGGATCAAATGCCTTAAGCCTAGGTAGTTAACAGCGGACAATTATCAATAGGCCTGTGGTCACACTCTAGCAAGCATAATAGAATGTATGATTCTATTCGGTTACACAGATAATTAGAGTATTCTTTTAGCAACAGAGCGCCTTTGGGCTCTTCCTTGGTGGGGGGGGCTGGTTTTCCAGTTGGTGTGTCATTACCATAGATACTGGGCTCAAAGTCCACAGTCCGGCCGAGTCCAGCTTTCAAGGTGGAGCCAGTTCTGTTTCCTCCTTCACAATAAGTCTAGCTAACACCCATTACCCCACGTGGTGACAGATTCTTTTGGTGTGATGTGAACTTTGATGTCTATTCTCTTAGCAAGTTTCAAATGGTATTGTTAGCCGTAGTCACCATGCTGTACGTGACAGCCCCAGAATTTATTTATGTTGTCGCTGGGAGTTTGTACCTTTAAACCCGGTTTACCCTTTCACGCCCCACCCCTAGCAACCAGGTCTGTTCTCTGTGTCTATGAGTTCCATTCTGGGGTTTGGTTGGTTGGTTGGTGTTGTTTAGATTACACATGTAAAGGAGATCCTCTGGTGTTTGTCTTTCTCTCTCTGACTTATTTCACTTACCATAATAATGCCCTCAAGGTTGGGGTTTTATTTTGAAGCAAAATTAGAGCATTCTGGCTCTCTTACACGTAAAAGAAGAACCTAGGTACTTCTTACAGTATTAATTCACTGTTTATCTGATCATTTCCATCTTTACTTTGCCTTCTTTCTTACGGTATGATAAACTACACTTTATTCTCTTTTGTCTCTTGTTAATTTGGAAGTTCAGCTTTAAGTTTCCATTGCACCAGGAGTTACCATATTCCCATTTTGAATACAAATTCTCACTTGTGATATAAAAGCAAATATTAACTGCTCCTTTTGTGGACAGTGGTATTTACCTACGCACCTGTAGCGCTCTCTCTGCTGAACTAATCAGAATGCAAATTTCTTTGGGGATGAAGGATTTCTTGCAAACCTGGATTTCTCTTAATTTAGATTAGCATGGCCAGGGACCATTTCCTGGCTCATTATATATATGTAGAAATCTACTGGATGGGGCTTAGGAGAACAATGGTGTATATACTCAGCTGGCTTTTATTTTTGCTCTTCCTCTTCTTTATTCCTAAAATGCACACATCATGCCTGAAGATGAAACAGTCACCTTGTGTCAAAATGACAGCGGCCGCGAGGACGGGGGCAGAGCGAGTCAGGAGTCAGGCGTCTGCAGCCGTGCGAGCTGCGCCTGGACGCGCTGCTCCCAGTTTCTGGCACAGGAAGAACTCAAGGCCCGTTCAGTGCCAGTCTGTTTTGCACAGCTGATGCAGTCTGGATGGAGACAGTCCCCCGAGCAGGGCACATCTGAGTCCTCCCTGCTCCTCCAGTTTAAGGTGGACGAGTGTCCCAGTGCCCTATTCGCCCCGAGTTATGACAGGATTTCTGTTAGTTCTCTCCCTTTCTCCTCAATTTCAACACAAGTTTTGGTGAAATTATTTTTTGTTTTAATTCTGAACTTATTTTGTGTTATTTTAGAAAGTATTATTTTATTTCAAAGCCCTAAATTATTTTGAGTCACTTTCCTGCATATAGCAAAAATCATAACCATTTTTGTTCTCCTTCACCTTTGCTAATGTTAAGATTTATGTTCTGATTTCACTCATTTGGCTAAAGCTCTTTATTACACATTCTCCTCAGATGAGACGTGTGCTGATAACTTCTGTGAATTCTTGTTTACTGGTTCATACTTCTTTTCTCTTACTAGCTGTGAATGTTACTTGCCGCCTAAACTCCACAATCACAGACAAGAAATCTGATGTGTCTGTTCTTTTTTTCTTTGTAATCAATTCTTTCTGTCTAGAAGGTTATAATGTTTTGTTTTCTTTTGTTTTATCTTTGGGATTTATATACAGATATTATCTTTTATAAGTCAGTCTTGTTCAAATTCAGTGAGCTCTGCAGAATCAACTCTCTCTTAAAGCCGGGGAGCTTTTCTCTTGTGCTTGATTATTGCCTCTCTTCCTTTGCCTCTGTCTGTCCTGGATCATCTATTAGTTGCTTATTTAAGCTTCCACGTACTCTCCCAATCATTTTTCCTGCCTCAGGATTTGCATCTCTTTTCATTATTGCTCCATTTTTGAAGAGTTTCTATGCTTTGATTTTCCATGACCGTGATTCAGTTCTTGGCACTGATCATTCTGTTCTTTATTTCATCTAATGCAATGCAGTTTTCAAAAGATTAAAAATCATCCCTCTTATTTCCAGCAAGTATATTTTAAGCTGGTGACTAGGTATCCTTAAGTGCTCTTATTATTTGGCTGTTGTTGTCTTTAATGATTTGTTTTTGGCTGTGCTGTGTGTCCATTGCTGCATGTGGGCTTTCTCTAGTTGCAGTGAGCAGGGGCTACTCTGTTTTGTGGTGCGTGGGCTTCTTGTTGTGGTCACTTTTCTTGTTAGAGTACAGGCTGTAGGTGTGCACACTGCAGTCGTGTGGTGTGTGCTTAGTAGCTGTGGTGTGTGCATTGAACAGGTGTGTGTGCTCAGTAGCTGTGAGGTGTGTGCTCAGTCGTGGTCTCTAGAACATTGGCTCAGTACCTGTGGTGCACAGGCTCAGCTGCTCCACTCCCTGTGGGATCTTTCCNCACTCAACAGTTGTGTGTGCTCAATAGCTACAGGGTGTGTGCTCAGTGGGTGTGGTGTGTGCTCAGTACCTGTGGGGTGTGCGCTCAGTAGCTGTGGTGTGTGCTCAGTACCTGTGGTGTGTGCTTAGTAGCTGTGGTGTGTGCATTGAACAGGTGTGTGTGCTCAGTAGCTGTGAGGTGTGTGCTCAGTGGGTGTGGTGTGTGCTCAGTACCTGTGGGGTGTGCGCTCAGTAGCTGTGGTGTGTGCTCAGTAGCTGTGGTGTGTGCATTGAACAGGTGTGTGTGCTCAGTAGCTGTGAGGTGTGTGCTCAGTCGCTGCGGCTCGTGGTCTCTAGAACATTGGCTCAGTACCTGTGGTGCACAGGCTCAGCTGCTCCACTCCCTGTGGGATCTTTCCAGATCAGAGATTGAAGCCCTGTCCCCTGCACTGGCCGGGGGATTCTTAAACTCTAGGCTGCCGGGGAAGCCCTGCTTTGTTGTTAATACAGTAAATGTGTGGCCTGTCCCCATGAGAAGCTCTCGTCCCCAGGACCGGCCGTTTTGTTGGGAGGCAGGGGCAGGCCTGTTCCCCCTCCCTCTGGTGACGGATCCATGTCTTTTCTTGCCTTCAGGGCGCAGGCTGATGGGGGTCCTGTGGTGGGAGATGATGTTACACACTCCTGTGAGCTGAGGCCAGCATGGCTTCTTCCTAAGAAAACCTCTTTCCTTTCCGTTCTCAGCTACAGAATTCGAGTCAGGCTGAAGAGGTAGAAAGTCACCATTTTCTACCATATTGTTTTAGGTGCTGGTCTAAGCAGTTTGTGAAAATCAAGGGTTCCTATGATAATAGGAACAGCTATTCACAGCTACAGCTCAGTGGCTGTGGTGTGTGCGCTCAGTAGTTAAATGTGTGGCCTTTGATTTATACACTGTTATCTCCACTGTATAAAAGAAGTGTTAAGAAACTTGCCCAAGGTTTCACAATTATGAAGCAATGGAGTCAGGACTTAATTCCAGGTGGTCTTTGCCCACAGCAAGAAGACATGCTATTCTGCCCACAGGAGCATCCCTTGCGTGTGTATCCATAATAGCTATTCCAGGACCAAGCTGACCAGGAGTTCCTACAGGAGGACCAAGGCGCTCCAAAGGCCAGAGTCTCAGCAGTAATTCCAGGGCTCAGATTCTTGCCTCAGGCCTCTTCACTACTGGTCTTTAGACTGTTGGCCAAAGGAGGACCCATCCTGTACCCACTTTAGAATCCAGGTAAGTCAAAGGCTTTGCTCCTGACAACCATTTTTAAGCTCAGAGGAAGGAGTATTTGGAAGCTGGAGCAGAGTTTGAGTGCACTGAAGGCAGAGACATTGTGTTCATATAGCACCATCCTCTCAATGTAGGTTGCTTTAGAGTGGTGACTGTTTTCATTGACCATTGCATTCTCAATATCCAGTAAATTATAGGGATCATGGTAATACATATTTATTGAATGAAATTGTAATAGGACTTAGCCATCTGAAAGCCATCACCCTAAAGTAATGTGTAAACCTGAGTCCATCTTCACAACTTTAACCCTCAAACCAGTTCTATTTTTAATTTTTTGAAAACCCATCTCTGGGGTGGCTATCTAGAGAAGAAAAAACAGGAACTCAGCTTTTGGTTATGAGTTTGCAACAATAAAAAGACAAGGCTTTACTTTCTTATGAAGCAAATGAATGAATGAAATGAATGAATACCTAGTGTATGGGATAGCTGGGAAATTGTGTGTGTGGGGGGGGTGATGGCGGTGGTGGCTGTGGTGGTGGTGGTGATTAGGAGGAAAGGAAGAGGAAGATCAAGCTGATGAAAAGCTATTATGACAAACGAAGCTCATCAGAGAGGAAGGAGGAATTGGCTGCTTGGCAACTAGAAGTTTCAAGAGGAAAATTTAAATTCCAGTTGTAGAAAGTGTGGAAGGTAAGGAAATGTGTATCTAAAGGGAAGTCCTTTGAGATGATTGTTTTGGTGAATAATTTGCTACTTCTTTTCCTCTTCACCCATTGAAAATTGAGCCCTATCTCAAAGCATGAGTGATAAGTGGCCAGAATGAATGGAATGGCCAGATTTGGGGGTGAATTTGTCCATTGCAAACAAGGGTGGCCAGGGATCAAAAAGGAAATTCTGTGCTCTTCATTTCTCTAGTTGTTTTGTCTTTTCAATTATTCCATTAGTGCATGAATATATTCTTATTATAAAAGATTTTATAAACACAGAGATTAAGAGCAAACCCTGGAGTGGCCTCTGGAGTATGCTTCAGAACGTTCATTGCTGAGCTGGTACCACTGGCGTCTGATATGCATTCTCCTAGCCTTCCCCGTGTGTTTACACATTAATGTTTAACACGGAGTGGTCACATCTTAGTACCATCTCAGTACCATGTATGTGAGCTCGAGAAAACATGGCTGGGAAGTTTGTGTGTGATAGGTAAAGACACACATATATATGTAACTCATTCTTTTTACACATCATAAATCAAATAACACAACTTCCCTATTTGTAGACATTTCTGTACTTCAGATTTAGACTAATACATAAAGTTATGAATAGTCTTGAATATATCATTGCACACTTGAGAAAATATTTCTTAAAATGATATTACTGGAAGCAGAATTGCTAGCCCAAAGGAATATAAGACTTCAAATCCATACTTCCTAATTGCCTTCCCCCAAAACTTCTATCTACTGTATACAAATCTACCAGGTTTTCTATACATCTTTCCCAAATTTGACGTTTGTGCTATCTGATATATGAAAACGCACACACACAGTTGCCAGTGAGAATGCCTATCCTGTGTTTACTGGCCATTTTATTTCTCTTTGTAAGAACTGCCATCTGGCCTCCTTTACTCATCTTGGTGTGGAGTTGTCTGCCTTTCCTGAATTACTTATAGCAGGCTTTCTATATTCTGGTTGTTAATACCTGTCTGCTAAATGTATTGCCGTAGTTCATCTCTTCCACTTGTCTGTNCTGCCATCTGGCCTCCTTGACTCATCTTGGTGTGGAGTTGTCTGCCTTTCCTGAATTACTTATAGCAGGCTTTCTATATTCTGGTTGTTAATACCTGTCTGCTAAATGTATTGCCATAGTTCATCTCTTCCACTTGTCTATGTTTCTTTCTCCAGTTATACAAAATCTTTTGAGTTTTTTTGGAGAAATCTGTGACATACACTTGGTAGTTTCTGGGCTGGAGGTCTCACTTGAGAAGACCTTTGCTACCTGAAGGCTTTGAAAGTTTTCTGTATTCTCCTCTAACGCATTTATATTTTGGCTTAATGTTTGGTACTTTAAGCCATA
Organism: Raphicerus campestris; assembly: GCA_006410735.1. NCBI lineage: Eukaryota > Metazoa > Chordata > Mammalia > Artiodactyla > Bovidae > Raphicerus > Raphicerus campestris. Next base: position 350,164 of record SJYW01031844.1, on the reverse strand, counting down.
TAGGATTTTAGTAAATAATATGAGACATGGGTAGTATCTGGCTTCACTTTTTCCATATGAGAGCGACTTTCTTACAATTTAATAAACACATGATTTTTCCTACTGACTAAAAGGCCAGGTAAACAATAAGTCTTGCATATACTTGAGTCTGCTTAGGTACCCCATTCAACCTCGTTTCCCTGTTCCTAAACTCTCTAGGCTCAATTAGCATAGGCCCTTTACTATGTATTCATATATATTTAGAACTCCTGTCTCCTTGGTATTCTTTTCAGATATATTTAGCTCTTCTAGATCATCTTCATAGAAAGATAGATAGATAGTCTTTTGATTAAATCAAAATTTACTCCGATTAAGTAAATTAGATATTTGCTCTCTTGGTTTTGTCTTAAACCCAAGGGCCAAAAGCAAAATAATTTGTGACAAGGACTCCTACATTTCAGAATGAAGGATATTTTCTGAGCATTTTATATTTTTAATGAGACCTATTTTTCTTACTGGAAAGTGCTCATAAGAGGAAATGCTACCTTATTGCTGGGCTTCTCATGTTGACACCTCCTATTTCTTTCTCTTTGTGTTCATTACACTGAGTGTTGCTACAGAAGACACCTTTTTCTTGTGTCTGTAGTCACAGTGCTTCTCACATTTTGCCATGTAACTGTGGTATTTTCTGTAAATTTCATATAAGCATCCCTTAGATTGAGGATATTTCTCTTTAGTTTATGCTGATTTTTTGAGTCACTAAAGAGCATTCAGTTCATTCAGTTCAGTTGCTCAGTCGTGTCCGACTCTTTGCGACCCCATGGACTGCAGCACACCAGGCCTTCCTGTCCATCACCAGCTCCCGGAGTTCACTCAGACTCACGTCCATCGAGTCCGTGATGCCANCCGGGCCGGAAGAGACAGAGGAGCGCCAGAGGCGGCCCCCACGGGCAGAGTCCTAGTGGCCAGGCCAGACAGAGCTCTGCTCACACCCAGAGAGCCCCAGCCGGATGTTTCTAGGAAAGAAATGTCTAGAAAGCCTACTGAATACTCACGAAGTCAGCCGTGAAGAGGCGGCAAACCCGGAGAGCACCCACCACCTCCCGGCCGCCCTCGCCCTCCGTCAGGCTCCTCCCAGCCGCCGCTGACCCCGCCCCGGCCTGCGGGGCCCTGCGGAGGCGGCTGGCCTGCGGCCTGGACGCCCAGGGCCCCGGAGCAGACGGAGCCCCCGGAGCCCGCTGCCAGCGGCAGGGGCCCGACTGAGGCGGACTGAGTTGGGAAAGGGAAGTGCAGCATCGCATCAGATGCCAGTGTAGATGGGGCCACTAAAATGGGCCTCTTCGTTAATAAGCTTGCGGTAGCCGTGCGTGCCGGGAAACAGACTCACTCAGAAGGACAGTGCAGATGGTGGCGTGGAGTTCACTACACCGGCGGGCCCAGGGCAGAGTCTCCTCTCAGCCAAGGCCCCCGACCAGCATGTGTGAAAATCTTTTATACCCCCTGTGTACGTGTCCAAACCTACCATCCCAAATTCCTCGAGACTCACATAAATGCAGGAAGGGTAAATAACACACTAACCCCATCGTTCATGTGTTGTGCTCAAATAGTAATCAAGCCTGAGGTCACATTCCGATAGGTACAGAAACAATTAATGCCCTGTCCAGAAGCAGGGGTGATCAGTGCGTTTTTCTCTGAAGCGATGAGTAACCTGGATATGATCTTCAAGATCCCCGGTCCAGAGGGGGTCTTATCCTTCTGTTGCAGTTTCCGTAGGCTCTAAGCACAGAGTCCAGAGTCTACTGGAGAGGTGGTCGAGCATGATCAGCATGAAGAGGCCTGAGATGGAGTCCAGGCCCTATGAATTCCTTCTTCAAGCTCATAACCATTACTAGAAGTGACTGGAGGATTTTTTTAATTCCCATTTAAGAGCAGTCAGAAAAGCTATGACTTTCTCAGTATTCTATCCAAGAAGAAGGGAAGAATGAGACTGTAGAATGGATTTTAAAGATAATGAAAAGAATTTGAAAATGAATTTTCTTTATGTTTGCACTCTATCAATTTTTGCTAGTTCAGCATACCAGTTACTATTAACTTAATAATGTTAATTTATTTTCAAACTTTGTTTACTAACATTTAAAATGATGACTATTTCTCTGAGTATTATGTTGACCATATTCCGCAGATTATTGTAATTAGTGTTTCATTTTCATTCATTATAAAGGATATAAATTATGATTTGAATTTTATCTGACAGGTATTTAAAAAATTTCCACATGTGTGACTTCTTTTGCTATTTTTTGTTAATCTCTAATCTGACTGCAATTTGATAAGAAAATTTGTCCCCTGTGATTTCTTTTATGAATACTGGAAATCTTTCTTTGTGATTTAACACACAAATTTTTATTTAAGGGCTTCAGTCCAGCATCAAGGAAGCAGTTTCCATGCCCATAAAATCTCCCTTATTCAATTTTTTTTCAGAATCTCTTGATTCAGTAACCTCAGGATTCAAATTCATGCCAGTACATGTTGGTGAGGTGCTGCAGCCCCTTCAGAGTTTAGTTCCTTTCCTTGCATAGCATGCCCAGCCCTTCTCTGCTGTGTTCATGATGGTGTGACTTGACCCTGCTCATTGGGTCAAGAGGAGTGGTCGGAGGATAGACACTGAATGAGACGCATATTGTCTTGTGAAGGTGAAGCCTCACTATCATCTTCATCAATGGAGGTGTAACAGCCTTTAATAGGAGGAGTGGGTCACCCAATATGGTCAGGGCGATCNCATTGCATAGCATGCCCAGCCCTTCTCTGCTGTGTTCATGATGGTGTGACTTGACCCTGCTTATTGGGTCAAGAGGAGTGGTCGGGGGATAGACACTGAATGAGACGCATATTGTCTTGCGAAGGTGCGGCCTCACTATCATCTTCATCAATGGAGGTGTAACAGCCTTTAATAGGAGGAGTGGGTCACCCAATATGGTCAGGGCGATCTGGGGTTTCAAGCTTCTCCAGTGCATCAGCCAAGATGGTTCCATTGCAAGACTTGCAGTCCCATTTTTTCCGCCAAAGGCTCTACCTTGGTATGCCAGGCTTTCCAGGATTGAGAATTCACTTTTTTATGCAACTAGATATCTTTATAATCAAATCCTGATTGACAGCTCTTTCTGCTATCTTCTGCAGAGGCATGAGTCTCTGCAACAGCTATCAAAGAGGCCCACTCGCTGTTTCACTTTGCTTTAAACTGGAGACTAATCATCATTGGACTTTTCTTTTCCCAGTGGCTAGCTGCACTCAACAAAATCCATCTTATATCATTGTTATAATTTTTTCTTCCAAACCTTTCAAAGATTTGAGACATTGCACCCATCAAGGATCCTTGTACCATAATCCCACCTCAGTTCATCACTGGTGAATTTTTAACAGCTGTAGTCTGTGATAGCTGGTTTCTTAAGATGATCCTGATTTTACAGTATGTAAATGTCGTATATCTTATTTTCTCTCTCCTTGGATCTGGCCAGAGCTGTGATTTCTTTGATCAATAAAATAGGATATATGTTATACTCTTGACCTGGATTTTAGTTAACAGGAAGTTTTCACATCTGCTCTTTTGGAACACTTGTTTTTGGAATGTTCCCTCTTAGAACCCATTTGCCATTCTGTGAAAATTCCACTTGTAGACATTCTGGTCACAGTCCCAGGTGATCTTGGAGTTGAAGCCAGCATCAGCCCATTTGACTGAGCCCGGTGACTTCCTAGTTGATTGCAAATTCAGTTGACCTCTTCGAAGCTGAAGAACTGACCAGTTGAGCACACAGTCATGAGAAATAATGAAATAGTTTTTTTAAGCCACTAAGCTTTTGGCTTACTTGTTATGAAATAGTTTATAATTATGATATGGTGTCATGGTGTGCCAGGAGCTGCTTCAAAGAAAGCAGAAATAATCACTGCCATTAGTGAGATCATCATTGTTAGCCAGCTGGTGAGTGATTTGGCTCCAAGATTCCATTCTTAAAGTCTGCTTCATTGGACCACTTGTGTCCAACTGTCTGAAATCAGGTCCCCTTAGAAACATTTAATGAGATAGAAATGACAGGTGATGTGCATGCAGTTTATTTGATGGTAATCAGAATAATGCCTGCAAGGGAATAAGAAGGGAAAGACCTGGCAGAAGGAGAGGCTGAACTGTGATGCATGTGTTCCACGGGGACTGTGAAGGTGGGATGGGCCTGGATTGAGGCAGGAAGTCTAAGATGAGTAATTGGGTGTAAGCCGCCCCCAGGTAGGGGGCTACCTTGAGGGAGGCATCCTTGGAGTGTATACTGCAACACGCACTATAGTGCCACTTAAAATATTTTATAACAGTGTTTTGCTAACCCTCTGCCTTTTGTCTGTGAAGCTTGGTTTGTCCTGTTCCCTGTGTTCATTATGTTGTTTGAAAGCTCTAAACATTTCTTAGTCTCTTCTCATTGTTATCCTTAAAATTTTGAATATGAGTCTAATCTTAGAACTTTTCTATCAATATCTATATTTAATCATAATATCTCTACTTTGCCTGGAAGGGATGGGATTTGTAATCTACTTCTGAGTGTTTTCTGATCCTCACCTCTCTCTTCTGCTGCCTCGGTAGAATAATACGTTACACTAATCTATATTATTATATTTTGTACTAATAAGTTTTAAACTAGAAAAAAAGCTATAGTTTTTTCCTCAGCACTATTGTATTCTATATCACTCACTTTCTTGCACATATTAAAGGTTTCATTGCAGAAAATCCTATAGTGATTCTTTCAGAGAGAATCGAAAAGGTAATACATTTTCCTAGTCCCTTAATACTTGAAAATGTCTGTTATTTTGATTCATTTGAAATGCTAGTTGCTTGGGCATAACATATAGGTTCAAAATCAGTTTTTCCCTTTGAACTTTGAAGTGATTGCTTCATTGTCTTCCAGCATCCAGTGCTGCTGATGAGAAGTGTGATGAAATTCTGACTGCTGTTTCTTTGTAGGTAACCTGGTTTGAAACTTCAGTGTTCTTAAATGACAAGATATATCTTGATGTGGACCATTTGCCTTTACTTTTTTCTTCCCGAATTCCAAATAAATGAAATCATATAATACATACTCTGTTGGAGTCTGACTTCTTTTATGGGGCTTATTATTATTATTATTATTTTTTGAGGCTCATCCATGTTTCTGTGTGTGTTAGTTTTATTCCTTACAGGTATAGACGAACTTTACCTGTATGACGGTTCTAAAGTACTACCCACATGCAGGTCAGGAAGCAGCAATTAGAACTGGACATGGAACAACAGACTGGTTCCAAATAGGAAAAGGAGTACGTGAAGGCTGTATACTGTCACCCTGCTTGTTTAACGTATACGCAGAGTACATCATGAGAAACGCTGGGCTGGAAGAAGCACAAGCTGGAACCAAGACTGCCGGGAGAAATATCAATAACCTCAGATATGCAGATAACACTACCCTTATGGCAGAAAGTGAAGAGAAACTAAAAAGCCTCTTGATGAAAGTGAAAGAGGAGAGTGAAAAATTTGGCTTAAAGCTCAGCATTCAGAAAGCAAAGATCATGGCATCTGGTCCCATTATTTCATGGGAAATAGATGGGGAAACAGTGGAAACAGTGGCAGACTTTATTTTGGGGGATCCAAAATCACAGCAGGTGGTGACTGCAGCCATAAAATTAAAAGACGCTTACTCCTTGGAAGGAAAGTTATGACCAACCTAGATAACATATTCAAAAGCAGAGACATTACTTTGCCAACAAAGGTTGGTCTAGTCAAGGCTATGGTTTTTCCTGTGGTCATGTATGGATGTGAGAGTTGGACTGTGAAGAAGGCTGAGCGCCGAAGAATTGATGGTTTTGAA
>SJYW01031844.1:323542-338555 GCA_006410735.1 Raphicerus campestris | reverse complement strand
TCTAGTCAAGGCTATGGTTTTTCCTGTGGTCATGTATGGATGTGAGAGCTGGACTGTGAAGATGGCTGAGCACTGAAGAATTGATGCTTTTGAACTGTGGTGTTGGAGAAGACTCTTGAGAGTCCCTTGGACTGCAAGGAGATCCAACCAGTCCATTCTGAAGGAGATAAACCCTGGGATTCCTTTGGAAGGAATGATGCTAAAGCTGAAACTCTAGTACTTTGGTCACCTCATGCGAAGAGCTGACTCACTGGAAAAGACTATGATGCTGGGAGGGATTGGGGGCAGGAGGAGAAGGGGACGACTGAGGATGAGATGGCTGGATGGCATCACTGACTCGATGGACATGAGTCTGAGTGAACTCTGGGAGTTGGTGATGGACAGGGAGGCCTGGTGTGCTGCGATTCATGAGGTTGCAAAGAGTCGGACGTGACTGAGCGACTGAAGTGAACTGAAGTTTAATTTGTTTTTTCTTTTCTAGTTGTTTGTTGCCACTATATAAGAATGCAATTTTTGAGTTGAATTTGGCACATTGTATTTAGTGATTGTCAACTCATTAATTCTAAGGATTCATTTATAGGTTCTTTTGGATTTTCAGCACAAGCAATTCATCTGTAAGTAATGAGATTCTTTTTAATACTCTTTTAGTATTTTTTAAATCTTGCCTTATTACATGTGTTAAGACATCCTGTACAATACTGAGTAAAAGTAGTGGTGCTTGCTTTCATCATTTCTAATCTCAGAATAAAATTTCTCAGCAGATCACCATTAAGTATGATTTTTGCTGCAGATTCTGTCCTAGTTTTAAAATACCATTCTGCTTTTTATTTTTAAGGAGCTTCTATATTTTCTCTGCATCTATTGAGATGGCTGTATGATTTTTCTGTATCTCTTTCTCTTTTGAGGTCAAGATAAACTGGTTTATAACAAAGACATTATAGGGAAAAAAATTTAAGGCCAATGTTGCTTATGAGCTTTTTTTTCTTTTAATTAAGCAACTAATAAAGATTATACTATATCAAAGTCCATTTGTGTTTATTCTAAAATAAACCTCCTTTTCACCCATATTAGCAAATAGAAGAAAAGTCTCCAAAATATACAAACAGTTCATGCAGCTCAATAACGAAGAAACAGACAACCTAATTAAAAGGGCATCTAGACAGCCATTTCTCCAGAGAAGACGTGTGACCAGAGAGCATAGGAAAATGTCCAGTGTCACTAATTATTAGAGAAATGCAAATCAAGACTGCAGTGAGGTATCACCTCACACTAGTCAGAATGGGCATCATCACAAAGCTATGGACAGCAAATGCTGGAGAGGGTGTGTGGAAAAGGGGATTCTACACTGTTGGTGGGAGTGTAAATTGACACAGCCACATGGAGAACAGTATGGAGCCCTGTGAACAGGCTCATCGACACCGTTTTCTCAGATCCTATATATATGCATTAATAAACAGTATTTGTTTTGCTTTTTCTGACTGACTTCACTCTGTAAGAGGCTCTGGGTTCATTCAACTCTGTTCAAATGACTCAAACTCATTCCCTTTAATGGCTGAGTAATATTGTATATATGTACCATAACTTCTTTATCCATTCATCTGCTGATAAACGTTAGGTTGCTTCTATGTCCTGGCTATTGTAAATGGTGCTGCAGTGAACACTGGGGTACATGTGGCTTTTTGAATTTTGGTTTTCTCAGGGTATATGCCCATTGTGAAGTGAAAGTTTCTTAGTCATGTCCAATTCTTTGTGACCCGATGGACTATGCAGTCAATAGATTTCTCCAGGCTAAAATGGGTAAGCTGTTCCCTTCTCCAGGGGATCTTCCCCACCCAGGAATTGAACCCAGGTCTACCACATTGCAGGCAGATTCTTTACTGTCTGAGCCACTGGAGAAGCCCTTACATCTGCAGATTGCACGGGTTAGTCCACGTGTTTTATTTTTGGCCACACTGCACAGCACACGGCATCTTAGTTCCCCAGCCAGGGATCGAACCCACGCCCCTGCCTTGGGAGTGCAGAGTCTGAGCTACTGGACCACCTGAGTAATATGTCCGTTACTCAGTCATAAAAAAGAACAAGTTAATGCCATTTGCAGCAAAATGGATGGACCTAGAGGTTGTCATACTGAGTGAAGTAAATCAGAGAAGGACAATATCATATGCTATCACACATATGTGAATTGAAAAATATGGTACAAATGAGCTTGTCTACAAAGCAGAAATAGAGTCACAGATGTAGAAAGCAATCTTATGTTTACCAGGGGGAAAAGGGAGATTCGTAAATTGAAAGATAAGGTTCGACATATGCACAGTACTACATACAAAATGTGTAGCTACTAACGAGGACCTACTATGTAGCACAGGGAGCTGTACTCGCCCTCTGTAATGACCTATATGGGAAAATAGTCTAGAAAAGAGTTGATATGTATATGTGTAACTGACTGACTTTGTTGTACAGCAGAACATAACACAACATTGTATTGGGTTGGCCAAAACTTTGTTCAGGTTTTTCAGAACATCTTGCAAAACACCCAGACAAACTTTTTGGTTAACCCAATAAATCAACTATGTTTCAATAAAATTTTCTTAAAAATAAACTTTAGTCTTAGGTAGACCCTGTGTTCCTGGGTCTTGAGGATGTGACTCTTTTGGAGCTCTTACCTTTCCACCCTTTGAAGTTCTATTTACAGAACATATTCCTGCCTCTCTCTTTAGAGTAAAAGAATCCTTCTTGCTCCCTTTCCCCGTCTGCTGTGGACTTAGGCCCACAGGCGCTGTTTGCTGTGGACATAGTAGCTGTTCTCCTTCTCCAGGTCTGCACAACCAGCCATGCTTTTTCAGGACTTTGAACCATCTTTCGTTGTGTGCGGAGTAGAGTCTGTGGAGAAAAGTCTGCAAGAAGATGTGAGTTCTCCCCATGTATGTGGCTGTCAGGTGCTAATTCTTTTGTTAGCCCGCACCCACTATCCTCCATTTGCTAGTCTTCACATCTAATTCTTACTGGTATGTGGCTGTGTTTGTTTGCTGCATGTAAGCAACTGCTGTCTTTCCTTGTAGATGCTTNCCCGCACTCACTATCCTCCATTTGCTAGTCTTCACATCTAATTCTTACTGGTATGTGGCTGTGTTTGTTTGCTGCATGTAAGCAACTGCTGTCTTTCCTTGTAGATGCTTGTCTCTCAGATTTTAGCCTACTTAGTTTTCTGTCCTCTGAAGTGTTCAAAAAAAGTCTTGACCTTGCATTTTGGCTTTTCACTGATATAAGGGTCTGAGCAATGTTTCTTGTAGTGCTCTATATCCTGAGCAAAAACCAGAAGTATTCTTCATATATTCTATTGCATATTCTTTTTAAAGATATTTAGTTTTAACTGACTGATGATTGGCTTGCAGTATTGGCTTGCTTTCTGTCACACACCACCGTGAATTAACCGTGGGTGTGCATACGTCTCCTCCCTCGTGACTCTCTTCCCCCTCTCGCCCATCCCCACCCCTCTAGGTTATTACAGAGCCCTGGTCTGAGGGCCCTGAATCACTAGTTACATATTCTTTGTCAGATGTTTCTATTGAAAATATTTATTCCCAGTGTGTGGCTTGTGTTTTTACTTTCTTAACAGTGTTTCTTGCTGCTGCTTCTGCTAAGTCGCTTCAGTCGTGTCCAACTCTGTGCGACCCCACAGACAGCAGCCCACCAGGCTCCCCCGTCCCCAGGATTCTCCAGGCAAGAACACTGGAGTGGGTTGCCATTTCCTTCTCCAGTGCATGAAAGTGAAAAGTGAAAGTGAAGTCGCTTAGTCGTGTCCGACCCTCAGCGACCCCAAGTACTGCAGCCTTCCAGGCTCCTCCATCCATGGGACTTTATAGGCAAGAGTACTGGAGTGGGGTGCCATTGCCTTCTCCGTTCTTGCTGTACTTAAGTGCCAAAATTTTATGAGTTCCAATTTTAAATATTTTCTTATGTTTAGAGCTCATTTGTCCCAAGACATTTTTATCTTGTAAGTTCCTGAAGACAGTGTTCTCTTTCAAAAGGGCCACTGTAGTTTTAGGGTTGAAGTTTATGATCCATCTTAAATTAAATTTTGTTTGTGGTACAAGGAAAACATTGAGGTCATTTTCCCTATGTATTTATCCAGTTGTTCTAGTACTATTTATTTAAAAGACTTTTCTTTGCCCATTAAATTGCCTTGACATTTTTTTCAAAGNTATGATCCATCTTAAATTAAATTTTGTTTGTGGTACAAGGAAAACATTGAGGTCATTTTCCCTATGTATTTATCCAGTTGTTCTAGTACTATTTATTTAAAAGACTTTTCTTTGCCCATTAAATTGCCTTGACATTTTTTTCAAAGATTAATTGACCACATATATATGATTTTACTTCTAAACTTTATTCTTTTATTCTGTTGTTCCTTACACCAATTCCAATTTGTTCTTATTTCTGTAGCTTTATTGCACGTACTGAAATCAGATAGAATGAGACCTTCAGTTTTGCTCTTAGATTGGTTTTATATTCCAGATATTTTGTATTTCTTTACACATTGTAGTCTCTTCACGGATCACTGCCTTGTCATGGTGAAGGGGCTTGTGTAACTCAATGAAGCTAAGAGCCATGCCATATAGGGCCATCCAAGATGGACAGGCCATAGTAGAGAGTCCCGACAAAACATGGTCCACTGGAGGAGGGAATGGCAAACCACTCCAGTATACTTGCCGTGAGAACCCCATGAACAGTATAAAAAGACAGAAAGATACGATGACACTGAGAAAGCCCCCCAGGGAGGAAGGTGTTTAATGTGCTCCTGGGGAAGAGCGGAGGACAGCTACTAATAGCTCTAGAAAGAAGGAAGTGGCTGGGCCAAAACGGAAGTGACGTTCAATTGTGGCTGAGTCTGGTGATGAAAGTAAAATCCGATGCTGTAAACACCACCATTGCTTAGGAACCAGGCAAGTTAGGTCCAAGAATCAAGGTAAATTGGACATATTGAAGCAGGAGATGGAGAGAGAAAACATCGACATTTTAGGAGTCAGTGAACTAAAATGGATGGGAACAGGTGAATTTAATTCAGACAACTGTTAGATCTACTACTGTGGGCAAGAATCCCATAGAAGAAATGGAGAAGCCCTCTTAATCAGCAAAAGAATCCAAAATGCAGTACTTGGGTGCAACTTTAAAAATGACAGAATGATCTCAGTTTGTTTCTAAGGCAAACTGTTCAAAATTACAGTAATACAAGCCTATGCCCCAAACACCAGTGCTGAAGAAGCTGAAATTGATCAGTTCTATGAAGACCTAGAAAACCACCTAGAATTCAAAAAACAGATGTCCTATTCGTCATTGGGGATTGGAATGCAAAAGTAGGAAGTCAAGAGATACTTGGAGTAATAGGCATATTTGGCCCAGGAGTACAGAATGAAGCAGTGCAAAGGCTAAAAGAATTCTGCCAAAAGAACACACTGGGCATAGCAAACACCGTTCTCCAACAAACAAGTTCAGTTCAGTCGCTCAGTCGTGTCCGACTCTTTGCAACCCCATGAATCTCAGCATGCTAGGCCTCTCTGTCCATCACCATCTCCCAGAGTTCACTCAGACTCATGTTCATCGAGTCAGTGATGCCATCCAGCCATCTCATCCTTTGTCGTCCCCTTCTCCTCCTGTCCCCAATCCCTCCATGCATCAGAGTCTTTTCCAATGAGTCAACTCTTTGCATGAGGTGGCCAAAGTACTGGAGTTTCAGCGTTAGCATCATTCCTTCCAAAGAAATCCCAGGGCTGATCTCCTTCAGAATGGACTGGTTGGATCTCCTTGCAGTCCAAGGGACTCTCAAGAGTCTTCTCCAGCACCACATTTCAAAAGCATCAATTCTTCGGCGCTTAGCCTTCTTCACAGTCCAACTCTCACATCCATACCTGACCACTGGAAAAACCATATTCTTGACTAGAGGGACCTTAGTCGGCAAAGTAATGTCTCTACTTTGAATATGCTACCTGTGTTGGTCATAACTTTTCTTCCAAGGAGTAAGCATCTTTTAATTTCATGACTGCAATCACCATCGGCAGTGATTTTGGAGCCCCCCAAAATAAAGTCAGCCACTGTTTCCACTGTTTCCCCATCTCTTTCCCATGAAGTGATGGNCTCAAGGCAAAAATACTGAAGTGGTTTGCCATTCCCTTCTCCAGTGGACCACATTCTGTCAAACCTCTCCACCATGACCCGCCTGTCTTGGGTTGCCTCACAGGTATGGCTTGGTTTCACTGAGTTAGACAAGGCTGTGGTCCTAGTGTGATTAGACTGACTAGTTTTCTGTGAGTATGCTTTCAGTGGGAGCCGTTGCAGTGAGCGCAGGCAGCTGCGAGCCTGCACTCTGAGCTAGCACGGCCGAGAGGAGCTACCCCATATCTGTGGTGAAGGGCAGTGGCCTAGAGTGCCAGGCTGCGATGGCACAGGAATAGCCAAGAGGAGCTACCCTGCGTCCAAGGTCAGGGGCGGTGGCTGGGAGGAGCCACCCACGCCCAAGACCAGGGCCGGTCGCCGAGAGGTGCAACCTGAGGAGCAGTGGCTGCGCAGGCGCAGGAGGGCCTAGAGGAGCCATCCCACGTTGAAGGTCAGGAAGAGTGGCGGTAAGGAGATACCCCTCGTCCAAGATAAGGAGCAGCGGCTGTGCTTTGCTGGAGCAGCAGTGAGGAGATACCCCACACTCAAGGTAANTTCTGTGAGTATGCTTTCAGTGGGAGCCGTTGCAGTGAGCGCAGGCAGCTGCGAGCCTGCACTCTGAGCTAGCACGGCCGAGAGGAGCTACCCCATATCTGTGGTGAAGGGCAGTGGCCTAGAGTGCCAGGCTGCGATGGCACAGGAATAGCCAAAAGGAGCTACCCTGCGTCCAAGGTCAGGGGCGGTGGCTGGGAGGAGCCACCCACGCCCAAGACCAGGGCCGGTCGCCGAGAGGTGCAACCTGAGGAGCAGTGGCTGCGCAGGCGCAGGAGGGCCTAGAGGAGCCATCCCACGTTGAAGGTCAGGAAGAGTGGCGGTAAGGAGATACCCCTCGTCCAAGATAAGGAGCAGCGGCTGTGCTTTGCTGGAGCAGCAGTGAGGAGATACCCCACACTCAAGGTAAGAGAAAGCCAAGTAAGACGGTAGGTGTTGCAAGAGGGCATCAGAGGGCGGACACACTGAAACCATACTCACAGAAAACAACACGAGACGACTTCATACATGGGCATCACCAAGGGTTAGCACCGAGATCAGATTGGTTACATTCTTTACAGCCAAAGATGGAGAAGCTGTATACAATCAGCAAAAACAAGACTAGGAGCTAACTGTGGCTCAGAAAATCAGCTCTTCACAGCATAATTCAGGCTTAAAATAAAGATGTCCCAAGCTGGATTTAGAAAATAGCAGAGGAACCAGAGGTCCAATTGCCAACATTTGCTGTATCACAGAGAAAGCAAGAGAATTCCAGAAAAACATCTACCTCTGTTTCATTGATTAGGTTAAAGCCTTTGATTGTGTGGATCATAACAAACTATGGAAAACTCTTAAAGAAGTGGGAATACCAGACTGTCTTACCTGTCTCCTGAGAAACCTGTACGTGGGTCAAGAAGCAACAGTTAGACCCCTATATGGAATAACAGACTAGTTCAGGATTGAGAAAGGAGTAGGGTAAGGCGGTTTATGTCACCCTGTTTATTTAACTTACACGCAGAGCACATCATGTGAAATGCTGGGCTGGATGAGTTACAAGCTAGAATCAAGATTGCCAGAAGAAATATCAACAACCTCAGATATGCGAATGATACCACTCTAACAGCAGAAAGTGAAGAGGAACTAAAGAGCCTCTTGATGAGGGTGAAAGGAGAGAGTTAAAAAGCCAGCTTAAAACTGAAGAAACCAAGATCATGGCATCTGGGTCCATCTCATGGCAAATAGAAAGGGAAACAGTGGAAGCAGTGACAGGCTTCCTCTTCTTGGGCTCTGAAATCACTGTGGATGGTGACTGCAGCCATGGAATTAGAAGACGGTTGCTTCTTGGCAGGAAAGCTATAACAAACCTAGGCAATGTGTTAAAAAGCAAAACTATCACTCTTCTGACAAAGGTCTATAGAGTCAAGGCTATGTTTTTCCCAGTAGCCATGTACAGATGTGAGAGTTGGACCATAAAGAAGGCTGAGCACTGAAGAATTGATGGTTTCAAACTGTGGTGCTGGAGAAGACTCTTGAGTCCTCTGGACTGCAAGGAGATCCAACCAGTCCATCCTAAAGGAAATCAACCCTGAATATTCACTGGAAGGACTGATGCTGAAGCTCCAATATTTTGGCCACCTGATGCAAAGAACTGACTCACCAGAAACGACCCTGATGCTGGGAAAGATTGATGGCGGAAAGAGAAGAGGATGAGACGGTTGGATAGCATCACCTATTCAATGGACATGAACTTGGGCAAACTCTGAAAGACGGTGAGGGACAGGGAAGCCTAGTGTGCTGCAGTCCATGGGGTTGCTAAGAGTTGGACATGGCTTGGCAACTGAATAACAACACATTTTAGAATAAACTTTTGATTTCTACAAATGCAGCCTACTAGCATTAGTCTACATCTCAATTAGGAGAAAATTTATTTGTTAGCAAACATTGAAACTTCCAATAAGTGACCATAGTATATCTTTCATTTATTTGGGTCTTATTTAATTTCTTTTAGATATATTTGTTAGTTTTCACTGTAAAAAATTTGAATATCTTCTGTTAAATTCATACTTAATATTTTACTGTTTTTTTATTGTATTGTAAGTGAAGTATTTTATCGCATTTCCAGTTTCCTGATCATATGTAGAGATACAGTTGATTATTTTGACCTTGTAACCTGTGACCTTGTCAAATTAATTTATTAATTTTTAGAGCCTAGTCTTAGTATTTACTATGGAAAAATCAAGTCAATGGCAACAGTTAATGTCTTCCTTTTCAGGGTTTATGGGCTTTTAATTTTCCCTAAGCCAAAGAATTGCCAGTGCTACTACTACAGTTTTTATTTTGCTTTCTTGATATACAGTTTCACACAATGAAATTCATCAATTTAAAAGTATTTATAATTGAAAAGTTTCAACAAATGCATGAAGTCATGTAATAACCATCAAACTCAAGATATAGAACTTTCTATTACCATTCAAATCCCCTCAAACACATGTTAAGTCACTGTGCAGTTCAGTCACTGCATTCTGTCAATTCATTTTACCTCTTCTTGAGAATTATTGAATATTATTTAGAAGGAATTATATTCTTTTCACCCCCACATATATTATAAACCATACAATTTAAACCATGAATTGTCTTCGAAATAAGAGAAGAATATGAAATGTGGCCATTAATTTACACGTATCTCCCATTTTTGCTCTCCATTTTTTTTTATATGTCTGATTTTCTATCTCATTTATTTCCCTTCAGCCTAGAAATATTTTTTTTTTGGCATAGAATTCTGGATCTATTTTTTCTTTCAGTTGTTAAATATTATCAGAGTTAAACAAATTTTGAGATATAATTCCATTGTTTTTGGTCCTATAGTATTTTTAATGAGGCGTCCACCTGTCATATTACTTTCTTTAATATATAATATAGTCTCCCTCTCCCTTCTTTCTCTCTCTCAGAAGGAGATACTTTTAAAACTTAAAAATAAGTCTATTGTTGAAAGTGTTTGTCTTAGATGAATCTACATGTGGTTTTATTTCTACTTATTCTGCTTGGGTTTCTGAGCTCCTTGAATCTGTAAGTTGATGTTGTTTACCTAATTTGAGGAAATTTCAGCTATTATTTTTTCAAATAAATTTTCAACATCACTTCTTTTCTCCTGGAACTTCAGTTACACATAAGATGCCTTGATTTGTCTAAAAATTCACTCAGAATGGCTTATATTTTTAAAAAAATAATTTTCCTTTTTGTTCTGTAGATTGGATAATTTCTGTAGCTATGTTTAGTTCTCTGGATATATAACAAATCACTCCACATTTATTGACTTATAGCAGCAATAATCACTAAGCTCTCACAGTTTCTATGAATTCAGAATTCTGAGTTATCTGAAATCCTGAAACTGTGGTTTCAGCTGAGGTCTCATGACATTACACTCAGATGCTGGCAGGAGACGCAGGCATTTGAAAGCGCGATCGGGGCTGAGGAGCTACTTCAGCAGTGGCCTCGTGGCTGGCAAGCGAGTACTCCTCCCCATCACATCTCCACGGGTGTGATGTGCTTCTCGAGTGTTCTTACGTCATGACTTCCATCAAATAAGCATCCCGGGAGATCAAGGCACAAAAGCACTGCAGTGCTTTTGTGCCCTTAGAAACCACACCCCTTCACTTCCGCCGTATCCTGTTTACTAGGAAATAGACGTATTCTAGAAGCCAACCCCAATTTAGTGTGGTAGGTGAGCTCAGAAAGGCATGAATTCTAGGAAAAGAAAATCACCATGTGGTCTTGGGGGTTGGATATCATATTCTGTTTTCAAGTTCACTCGCCCTTTTTCCTCCAGTCTGCATACTTTTGAAGCAGATTGAGTGAGCCTCCCCCTCCCCCCCCTCCCCCTCCCGCCAAGTTTCAGGTAGTTTGCTTGTTCAGCTGTTAATTTTCTAATTGTTTATTTTGAATCATTTTCATATCTCTGATAGGAATACCCATCCCTACACTACTTATGACTATATTTTCCTTTAATTATTTGAACATACTTAAAATGTGCTGTGCTAAGTCACTTCAGTCGTGTCCGACTCTTTGAGACCCCATGGACTGCAGCCCGCCAGGCTCCTCTGTCCATGGGACTCTCCAGGTAAGAACACTGGAGTGGGTTGCCATTTCCTCCTCCAGGGGATCTTCCTGACCCAGGGATTGAACCCGTGTCTCTTATGTCTTTTGCATTGGCAGGCAGGTTTTTTACTGCTAGCTAAAGAACCTGGGACGTATACTTATAATAACTGTCTTAAATAATTCATGTCTGAACATCAGCCTGTGAGCCATCTTGGGGTTGGTTTCTACTGACTGATCTTTCCTTTGACTATGGTTCACATTTTCCTGCCTCTTCGTGTTTCTAGCCTGTGTGGGTGCTTATGTGCATATAGTGTATTGCTAGTGATTCCTTTGAGAGATTCTGGATTCCATTATCTTTTCCCTGAAGAGATTTTTTGTTTTTTCTTCTAACCTACAGTTACATTTGGTAGAACTCATACTTCAAACCATGTCTCCCCGCAGTGAAGAAGAGCTCAAGCTTTTGTCTCAATGCTCAGCCTTCCGGTTGCGGCTTTGTCCTTTCTGCTGGGTGCTTTAGACTCTCCGACACATAGACATGGTTCAGAGATCAGCCTGGCATTTGAGCACAGTTTACATGTAGCTCTTCGGATTCTTCCACTTAAGTCTCTTCTTTCCGGAACTCCCCCCTCAATTTTTAGTCTCAGCCAGGCCTGATTTCTGTCTTCTGACACCATAAGCTGCTAAAAGCTGTGCTGCCTTCAGCACCTTCAGAGGAAGAGCTGAATAAATGTTTGACTTACTCAGAAGAGTTCCTTTCTTTCATGGGTTTCATCACTTTCAATTTTCTGATTTTGGTGGTTCATTCTGCACATTTAAATAACTGCTTTTATACTTGGTTCAGAGATAATAATTGTCCTACGCAGGAAGGCTAGCCATACCAGCTTCTCTGCCACACCAGAATGGCACCTTGTGCATTTGCGTTTGAGTGAGGCGCGGGATCGCTCATTAGTAGCTTTCCGTTCCTGATCCTGTTCAGCGATGGGCTTCACGGGAAGGTGTGGACACAAATCAGGTTCCTCTGTTGCAGGGGAGTGGTACCCTAATTGTTAATATTCACAGATCCCCTCCCCTTGAGTTCTTCAGTTTTCTCATTGAGGAATCCTCCAGTACAGCTGGGACTGTGATAGATAAAAGCCTGATTTTCAGCATCCTGGGAGCCTGTTGGACTTGGAATCTCACTGCTTTTTGTGTAGAGTTTCACAAATCCCTCTGTTTTCAGTACATTCATAGCTATATCTTGTAATCTAAGACATACTTCATTTTTTGTTCAACATTTCTAAAGATTAAATCTCTGTTTTCAAAGGGAACTGTAGGAACTGTGGGTTTTGGCTGTGAATAGCAGAAGAAGAAATATTGGGACTAAGGGCTTCTTATTAAAAAAAGCATTGAACCAATATCTTATTCTCCACTCTTCTTTTAGAAAGATCTAGTACTCTGATTCCTGAGCATTTCTGGAACTCTGTGGCAAGAATTACATTTCTTCATATTGGCTTCTCTCAATTGTAAATCTGGGGTTCAGGTATATCCAGTCTTCTGAGTCAGTGACCATTTGTTGATTTGTTTCAATATTTTAAGTTTTAGTTGATATTACTTCCTTTATTCTTTTTGTGGATATACGGATTTGTTCCTTTTCTGTCATTTTAGATGGTGTTTAATAATGAGTGATGATAAACCACATAGATTCTATTCCTATTCCACCAAATTGCCATCTCTAATTTTTAAATAAACATAAACTGCATTTATGAAACCAAACACCTTTTTAAATTTCAGCTACTAACACTTTTACAAAAATCAGTTGTGAAAAGCCGAGGTGTCAAATGACTAAACCAATGTTGAAAGTAAATGCCAACTCCGCTGTCACCTTTGTACCATGAAACACTGTTTCCCTGGCCACTGTTCCTTAAAACAGCAGGGGGGGCTTACCGGCTTGTTTAGCTTAACGAGCTGGCTTTCAGCTTCTGCTGTAAAAGAGTTGCTCACAGCAGACATGCATGTGCACGTAGTGCTGCCACTCAGGCTTGGCCTCCGGGAAGGGTAAATAGAACACACGGCTTAGCTTGCGCTTCGTGCCCACCCTTCCACCGGTCAGAGCAAACCAAAGGAAACTCACTTAGTAAGAACTGGAATTTACTTTCAAGAGCTTCATCAGATTGCTTTGTGAACTTCCATTTTCTAACATGAAGATTATGGAATTCATTCTCTGAAGTTACAAGTCATGAATATTTGTATTTTACTGAATATAATCTGGCATTAATTGAATTTATGTGACTCTACATGTACTTGCTGTTCTTTAGGCCATTTGTAAACTGATCATATGCTGATCTTCATAAAATTATCTGTGAAGAATACTTTCTGAATTTACTTTTAATTTTCAATCAAATGATGAGTCACATTCCTGTCAAATCTGTTAGATCTTGGGGTTTTTGCTTTTTTATTTTCATTTTGGTAGTCCACCAGTAGAGCACAAAAGCTCTTAAAGTGAAAGTGAAGGCGCTCAGTCGTGTCCGACTCTTTGCGACCCCGTGGACTGTAGCCCACCAGGCTCCTCCGTTCATGGGCTTCTCCAGGCAAGAATACTGGAGTGGGTTGCCATTTTCTTCTCCAGGGGATCTTCCCAACCCAGGGATCGAACCCAGGTCTCCTGCATTGCAGGCAGACGCTTTAACCTCTGAGACACTGGGGAAGCTTAGGAATAGTGTATATAATTAAGAAAAAGTGGAAAGGTGGGGGGAGGGGGAGCGGCGAGATATCACTGAATAATCTGTCCTTCTAGGACAGCTAACAAAATACCCTGATAAAACTTGTGCTCATATTTTAGAACAACCTGAAATTTCCTGGGCTTCATAATACACTTTTTAAAAATATATCAAATATAAGGTGCAAAGTAAAAAAATAAATGTTTTTGAAGCTAGGAGAGTTAAGTATGCCATTCCTAACCAGATGCAAACTTAGCACACACACAAATCAAAAATGACATGAAACAGGAAAAACTGAAGAACTTCCTTTGCTTTCAGAAAACAGTAAAGAAACCAAAGAAACTTCTTTTTAGAAATTAAGAAAAAAAATTTTTTTTCATAGTAGCTAACATGCCTTCCTTAGGCATTAAGACACTTTTCTGCTTGTAACCTTAATACAGCCATATTTTTACTTTCCATAAAAATCAAGACTCCCAGTAAAAATGGTATTTTATCACACTAATCTTTCAATTCCATCACTAAAAATGTAGTGATACACACCAATTTCTGACTTCTTGGAACAGTCCGCATAATGGATTTTAGTCACTGGACAGATTAATTGCTCAGAAGAGCAGCACTGCCTCAACTGTGGTGTGAGCCGGTGGCCAGGATTCTTGTCTTCCAGTAAAAAGGGGCTCTCCTCAGCAGAAACACTGGCTCCTCGCGGTTGCATCGATCAAGAGAACGTTTCTGAGCAGCTTCTGAGCAAACGTTTCTTAACAGGTTGATCGCAGATCTGGGGTCTTCACTCCTCATAATAGCACTGCCAGACACAATTAATCAGCAATAGAAGAAACTATTGGACCATGTTTACCGCTATAATCAGGAACGGAGACACACCGAAAAGAGTTTAGTACATGTTGCGGGAAAGGAAAAAAAAAAAAAAGACTAATACATGTGAAGTGAGTGAAAAAGCTGGCTTAAAGCTCAACATTCAGAAGAAGAAGATCATGGCATCTGGTCCCATCACTTCATGGGAAATAGATGGGCAAACAGTGGCAACAGTGTCAAACTTTATTTTGGGGGGGCTCCAAAATCACTGCAGATGGTGACTGCAGCCATGAAATTAAAAGGCGCTTACTCTTTGGAAGGCAAGTTATGACCAACCTAGATAGCATATTCAAAAGCAGAGACATTACTTTGCTGACTAAGGTCGGTATAGTCAAGGCTATGATTTTTCCAGTAGTCATGTATGGATGTGAGAGTTGGACTGGGAAGAAAGCTGAGCACCGAAGAATTGCTACTTTTGAACTGTGGTGTTGGAGAAGACTCTTGAGAGTCCCTTGGACTGCAAGGAGATCCAACCAGTCCATTCTGAAGGAGATCAGCCCTGGGATTTCTTTGGAAGGAATGATGCTAAAGCTGAAACTCCAGTACTTTGGCCACCTCATGTGAAGAGTTGACTCATTGGAAAAGACTGATGCTGGGAGGGATTGGGGGCAGGAGGAGAAGGGGACGACAGAGGATGAGATGGCTGGATGGCATCACGGACTCGATGGACT